>JAUZST010006034.1:0-15139 GCA_034779995.1 Parotocinclus haroldoi
ATCTTATATATATGCACATACGCAGTCATCACTCAACATAAAACCTGAGTCCATGTTTTCCCTAGACGACAGGAACAACAAAACTGGAGGGGGAAAGAAAAAAAAAAACCCCAGCCGTCATTCCAGGGAGAAAAGGGGAGTTCTGCCTCCTTCCACAGAAAAGGCACCGAATAAAAGCAGGGACGAAAATGAGCGACAAAACATGACCTTCAGCGAAATGAACAAATGGCAACGATCCAGTGCAGCTCTTCACATCCTGACCTCCCCTCCCCACCCTCGCTTATCACAGCAAGGCCGCGGCCAATCACGGTACCGGTGGCAGGGCTTTTACGTGCGCCGAGTCGAGAGTTCCACGGAACAACCTTCCCACCAAGTTCCAGCTTAATCAAAAACCCATTATGATCCTGTTATCACTTTCGTCTTCAGTGCCCACACCAGTCAGGACACGTGACAGCGTATTAGCTGAATTTCTTGGAAACATCAGAAAAACTCCAGGCGAGTCTGGCATGTCGAAATGAGCCTGATGAAGCTTTTGGATGCACCTCTGCCGCTGACGTCGCGTTCCGCGGTCTTCTCAGGCGACTTCTTTGCGCTAAGAATACCGTATTATAGATTGTAAAAGCAAAAGAAAACACATTGGGAACTGAGAAACCGCTGTGCTCCATTGTTTTACATATATATATATATATATATAATTTATATACATTTTCTTTTCACAAAACCTTGTGTGAAAGTATCAAAAGCCACATGGATACTGAGCAGCGGCTGAGATTCGGGTCAACGCTCTGAAGGTGTACCAGTTAGGTAGGTACTAGATTATAAACCAGATGCTCCGTGGTTCAAGCACAGTGCTACGCTATTTCGGGCCTGGGTCTATCCATCAGACCACTTTTCAAACCAAGCAAAAAGCATCCAGTCCTTTGTGGGTCGAACGCAGTGGAGATCTTCCTCCGCGGAACATCTAGTGGTTTGGGAGGCCGGGATTGGGTCCTGCCTCAGTCCTGAACTTCAGCTCGGCATTCCGGTTCTGGAGCGTGAAACGATAAGGAACGTGGTCGGGGGATTGGGGGCGTGAAGCGAAGGTGTCGCTCGCCTTCCTTAGCGGACGCCCTTATCCAGAGCGACTTACAGTCTTACAGTCCAAGCAACGGTGGGTTAAGGGCCTTGCTCAACGAGCCAAGAGTGGCAGCTTGGCAGAGGCGAGATTTGAACCCTGGACCTTCTGCTCCATAGTCCAGTGTCTCACGGTCCCACACATGGAGCGGGGAGCACCTGCTTACAGCACCATTACACCTTCTGTTCTTTGCGCAAGGGTCCAACTGTTTGGCTCCTTAGGCCAAACTGGGTCTCGTGTCATATTTTCTATTTAATATTTTGGGGTTTTCTTTTCAATAATAAGGCGCCAATAAAACCTAGATCACCCTGCATGCTTTTTTTTTTTTTTTTTTTTGACTGCATATCGACTAGGGGTTTGGGTAATAGTTTCGGATGATCCACTGGCGTTTCCTCTAAGCCCGTTGAGTTGCCTGCTCTTGTCTGCACGCAGATCAGGCATGCTCCGACTCTGGCTCGGAGGTCCTCGAGAATGATCCTTTTAAACCTGACGCAATGCCATGATAATTACAGAACTTAGACAATTTACTGAGAACAAACAAACAAGCTCAGTGACAGGTTAATACCACAGTGGCCTCGCAGCCGACAGCAGGAATTAGGTGCCTCTGAACACGACCAGTCAAAGCTCTCGGGATTAGCGTTTTACACGTGAACTCTATAGGACTCGGCGTAGCCCGAGTCAGCCTGTGGACATGTAAGACAGAAAACAGGATAGGGCAACACATACACCCACACAAGTACCTGATCTGGGTTTCAAGCCAAAAACGGTCAGCGTCGTGCTGAAGTCTGCCGAGTGCACGCCCTCCTGTAACGAGATAAACCAGAATAACGCACGACGGACTTACCCGACATAACAAAACAATACCATTTACTTACAGAACAATTAATTAATTACAGAACAACGGCAGACAACAAAAAGCACCGTGGCGGTCCAAAATAAGCAATCGACAATAAGCTAGCCTATGGTGACTACCATGAGGGGGAAACGTCAGGACCCCGGCCCAAAAGGGGAGCCCAAGAACATCTACGGTCACAGGGTTTGGCCCTTGTGTGTGTGTGTGTGTGTGTTTGGGTTACAATCGGCCAACGTTTGTCATCACCGTTCTTCCTTGCTAATTTTAACAAAGCGCAAATACGGGCTGTTCTGATGCGTCTGCTGATAATGCCCGATTTCGCAAAACGCCCAAACAAAAGGTGACAGAATTGACGTTTTTTTTTTGTTTAATTTTGATTTTTTTTATATATATGTTTTATACAGTTTGATACCGAGCGATAGGGTCGGTTCCAAAATTCCAGGAACAGGGTAACCGAAAAAAAAAGTCCCTTTCAAAACATTTTACGCTTCAATTAGCCGGCAGTGGTTAAAGCAAAAGATACCAAGGAGGCACTTATTTGCCAGGAACGGCAGATAGCATCAGGTTGTTTTGTTTTGAAGCTCGGA
Organism: Parotocinclus haroldoi; assembly: GCA_034779995.1. NCBI lineage: Eukaryota > Metazoa > Chordata > Actinopteri > Siluriformes > Loricariidae > Parotocinclus > Parotocinclus haroldoi. Next base: position 2,555 of record JAUZST010006034.1, read on the forward strand.
GGAGGCTTAAAAGTTTGGCTCCACTTTGAAAGAAACGAAAAATCCAAATGTGACAAGCAGGAAAAGTCCGCTAGAAACGAGGCTTGTGCCTCCAACTTGGCTTCGGATGCTCAGTGGAAGAGAGGGAGGGTCTAAAATACTAAAAGCTGCAGACGTAATAAAACAAACCCTCTCTGTATTACTACTGATCATAAGTCATTTCAACTGGGACCCAAAGGAAGAGGAATCTCATTGCTTGAATAGATTAAGCCGTGTCAAGCTTTACACCTATGACGGGTACAAACGGGAACAAATCTTAATGTCAAAAGTTAGGTTTTTCGCTTGGAATCGATAGAATAATCGTTAAAATGCAAACGATTCCCGACCCTACCGAGCGACGGCCCTCATTATGTAGCTCTGGCTCTTTTCCTGCCTCTGGTGTGCTCAGGTCAGGTCAGGTCAGGTCAGGTCAGGTCAGGTCAGGTGAGGTTCGTCAGGGCATCAGCACGTCCATGTCCAGTCTCCTGACCAGGGACGGCCCCGGGTGAAACGTAGAAATTTGATTTGATTCTGTCTGCAGTTTAGTTTCGACTCTCGAAGGCTACATCGGGCTTATTGCTGTGGTCGGGTCCAGTGAGTCGACACGGTGTCTCGTTAAAAACGGAACGACCAGGCCTTAGTTAGGTTGCTCTAACTAAAAAAAAAAAGATCACACACACTACCACGCTTGTGTTAAATGTTGGACGCCTGGGCAAAATACAGAGGGAAAACGGCGCCAACGCCAATGCCGATTAGTTTAAAGGGTTTTATTCAGAAACCGAGCGTGGAGTCACTGGGCCAGAGATCTGCTGACATGCAAAGGACGATCGTTATAGTATTGGCGCCTTCGCATCGCAGCGTTGATACTCAGGAAACTGCTGACGAGAACAGAGTTCTCCCCTTACAATGGCTCTGTATAAAAAGGCTCTTTCACTCCGTAATCCAACACTGGGCATCCCAGAGCCACACACACACACACACACACACACACACACACACACACATGCGCGCCGTCTCACCTGACAGTCGTTCTCGGCAGAGTTTCTTCGTGCGCTTTGACACTTGTACTGGGAGGACAGGGAGAAAGAGATTCGAGAGTCAGAATCTAAACTTGATTCACCACCTTACCATCCACCCTGAACCGCTCTATGTGATGCAGGAATTTAATAAGGAGTGTTTGCGCTTTAACGAAACAGTTCGGTCTCATTTCTAACTGACAAGTTTCCAAACAGCGGGACCTTTATTTGTGTTTTATTGGAAGGACGTAGGCAGAAACCTTTGGGTGTGGTGGGGGAAAAAAAAAAAAAAAAAAGCTCACCCAAAACTAGGATAGGATTGAAAAACAACAAGTGTCTGTTTTGTGTGGGAGGGTTTGTATACCTAAACATGTGAGAACCAAATGTTTCCAGGCGGCTTTTGATACGATGACTTGTGTTACACAATTCAGACGGGCCGACAAATGATCGAACACGACTGCACAACTCAAAACACACGCATGCACATGTCTGACCTCTTGTAAGGTATTTAGTGCACAGTGCACGACACACTGCACTTAGAATGTGGCCTAACACTCTGGCATTAGGACCATGCGGCCTTGGAAGCAACACAGCCCAGAACGATTAACGACCCGGGTCCAAACGAACATTTGAACATGGAGCGGAGGAAACATTACGATCGGGGTAACACAGGACCGTAGGTCCATGCAAACCAGAGGAGCGTAGGGCGTGGAGGAGAAATGTCCAAGCTAACATAGAACCATGAAAACAAAACATAAGTGTCCAGGGGAACGCCGAACCAAGGATCAGGGGAACATGACAGGGGGAGGGTATAAGCCCAGGGGAATATAACAGGGGTGCATATGCCCAGAGGAACATATGACCAGGGGCACATGGGTTCTTAGGACCATGAGAGCAAGACTTGGAGCTAACATAGGTCCATATGAAAAAAGAATTGGGAGGGCATAGGGGGAACATAGGGTCACGGATTAATATGACCATGGGCATATAGGACTGTGGGATCATAAGACCGAAGGGGCAGGCAACCAGGGAGACACCAGATCATGGAGGACATATGCCCATGGGAACATAGGGAAACGGATTGATAGGACCAGCGGACCATCGGAGCAGGAGGGCGTATGCCCAGGGGAAAACAGGATCACTGGAACCTAGGACCAGAAAGGATGTATGACCAGGGCAACGTAGGAGCACTGGATTATAGGACCGTGGGATCATTCGATCAAATGGCCAAACAGCCGGAGGAACAGTAGGTGAACACAGGATGATGGGTTCACAGGACCAGGGGAACACAGGAGCAGGAGGACAGGGCACTGACTATGGCACAGTACACACAGTACACATGCTTGTACATCAACCCGTGTGAATTCGCACCTTCAGGTAATCTTTCCTCAGGTACTTGTTGCGTCTCCGGTCGTCGTTCTGGTTCAGGATGGGAGGAAGCTCGGGCCATTTGGGCTCGCTGTCGCCGTTCCCTGACCTCAGGCTCCCGTCAAACGAGCAGGACGAGGACGGCTACGGGGAAGAGGAACCATATCTACAGTGCATGCGGCGTGAGTGCTAGATAATGCAGCTAGAGGAGTGACCAAATAAACATCCGGGACCATGGCTCGGTAAAAGAAGCCACGTCACAAGAACATGCCAGGATTTTGGCAGCGCCATTGTGTCGGGGTGGGGGTGGGGGGGGAGTGTCCTGACCTGGACCATGCCTCACAGACCCTACCGCTGTCACCTGCTCAAACCCAGGCGCATGACCCCTTGCTCACTGTGGACTCTTTTCAGGCCCTTTCCCTCGCACCAGACCCTTCTCCAGACTGAGATGCAGAGCCTCTCTGGTTCGTGTACCACCTCTGGCGAGGTGAGGGCTGTCGATAACGAGTCGCTTTCGACAGGTTTGACCCGAGAGGTGTTGGCTACAGGACCAATAGCGCAGGATTAACCCCAGGGTCTGGTACCACTACCCACACATATGGGGGAAGTTACCGTTTCTTTTTTTTTTTTTATAACCGTTTCTGATTTATGCCGCTGTCCAACTGTCACGCAGCTCCTTTCTTTTGGCCAGGGTAAATCAGTGTTATTATTATTCTTTTTTTTTTTTTTTTAACGGTTGATAATTTGTCAGGCTTTCTGTTTGCATGCTGTCGATTTACATCTGGCTACCATCTGAAACGGTGACGCTCGTAACGGGATTAAACAAATATTCGGAAAGTAGCCATGGAATAGAAAGCCGTGCCCCCATCTGTAAGATCTCCGTCCTTCAGGAAAGACAAACATGACGGGGTGAAAGAAACAAGGCTCGAGACCAAAAGACAAATAAACGGTTCCAATTCCGACTTCAATGAAATGGGTTCCAGAACATTTATGGGAAACTGAAGATGAGAAATACGTAAACACACGAGCCGGGTGTAAACAGTACGCAAACTGTACCATCACACGCTCTTTGTGGGGCAATCTGGTCTGGCAAGAAGCGAAGGTGGATGAGATTGTACTCGGTCCATCCCAGGCTCTTACATTTTCCATTCGGATCAGGGGCCGGCTTCACGACGAGAACGCCTCAAGAAAGAAAGTCTTCCTAAACGTGCGCCGTCCTCCAGCTAATCCCTTCGACTGGCCTTTTCTGAACAACGGTCCCATGAACATGTGGTACACTTGAAAACGCCCTGTTCGTAAACGTTTTCGGAACCTCGCGAGAGCCTGTACGAGTTGGCGCACTGAAATGTTAAACTTTGAACGCTTTAGTCGTTTCTGAAAATAACCCACAGTCACAGTCCCACAGTTAGGCCAGGCTTTTTTTCTTTTCTTTTTTTTTTTTGGATTGCTTGTTCCTCGGAACGTTTCCTTAAGAATCTACCGAGTCATTATTTGAAATTATTTTATATAAGCTTTGCATTCATATATGATCTTCAAAGGCCAGTCCCCAATTAATTAGCGAGCCTAGGGCGACAGTGGCATGGAAAAACTCCATAAAAGTTGAAGGAAGAAACCTTGGGAGGAACCAAGACTCAAAAAGGGACCCGTAATCCATGGGTGGCCCAGATGTTCATTGAATAAATACTTATATATTAAAGTCATAGTTAGTATATTAAAGTAGTATATTAAAGTCATAATTAAATGCAATTTAAATCAATGATAACATTTGTATTAGTCATGAAATAACAGATTTAAAAATAAACGTTAAATGTTTGACTGAAGAACCTTCCTGGAGAATCCGGCCCCCTGGTATTCCCCTCATTCATAAGGGCATGAGTGCTGGACCCGGGCCAAGTCCCGCTTGATGATTTTCGATTGTGTTTCGAATAAACGTGTACAGTGTTGGAACAGACAAGCAAGCACACGTGCGTGTGTGTGTGTGTGTGTGTGTTTGTGTTACCTGTCCGCACACTGCCGAATTGCTGGTCCCTTCATCCAGTGATGCGCTGCCAGATAAAATATCACAAAGAACATCAGGCTACATCAGTCTGAGAGCAAATCAAAAAACGGCACATGCCATCCGCAGAATACGACTGTTCTGGATCCCTGATGGGTGACCAGCAATTTGGCAGTGTGCCACCCACTGTTAAGTCACACTTTCCTGGCGTGTCATGGTTACTTGGCCATGAATGCAGCCCACACACCAGTCTGTACAGTCACTGCTTTCAATGGTGGGACACGTGCTGCAACCAGAATAATCCATGTGACCCAATGTATAGAGACACGTGCATCTCTTACTCTTCTCCACTAGGGTTTAGAACATGACTGCGCTGCCGGTCAGGGGCCTGAGCTCATTTGCTGTTCCTTGTATACGGTGGAATTCAAACGCTCCTACATTTGATCCATTTCGTTGCAATTGAATGCAAATGGATTTTCGGCCCCCGAATTCGAAAAAAAAAAAAAACCAAAAAACAAAAAAAAAAACATTTGAACCTTTGAACCTCGACGCCCTAAATCGGACGCAAAGCGGTAACTAGGGGGGCGATCATAGGAACATTATGCATTTTATTACAATTACATTACATGATCCATTGTATTAGATTATATTGTATTAGATTACATTATATAACATTACGTTTTATTATATTACATGAAATTACATTGTTTTACGTTGTATTAAATGACATTATGTGACATGATATTATATTAGAATTTATTATACGACATTGTATTACATTACATGGTATTAAATTTCATTATATTTTATTATTTTCACATTACATGGTATTAAATTACATTATATTTTATTATATTACATTACATGGTATTAAATTGCATTATATTCAATTAGATAACAGTACATTATATTACATTACAATAAATCAAATTTTTTACATAATTACATAATTTATTATATGACATTATATTATATTACATTATAATTTATTATATGACATTACATTATATTACATTAAATTATAATTTATTATATGACATTATATTACATTATAATTTATTATATGACATTATATTACATTATAATTTATTATATGACATTATATTATATTACATTAAATTATAATTTATTATATGACATTATATTATATTATAATTTATTATATGACATTATATTGCATTGTATTACATTACAATTTATTATATTCTTTTAAATTTCATTATACATGATTACTTTACATTATATTTTATTATATTAAATAGCGTTACCTTTTTTCTGTTACATTACATTGCATCAAATTACATTATATTTGATTATATTACATTACATGGTATTAAATTGCATCATATTCAATTATATAACAGTACATTCTATTATATTACATTTAATTGAAATAAATGACATTATAATTTATTATATGACATTATATTATATTACATTCTAATGTATTATATGACTTTATATTGCATTGTATTACATTACAATTTATTATATTCTTTTAAACTACATTATACATGATTACTTTACATTATATTTTATTATATTAAATTGCGTTACACTTTATTATATTACATTACATTTTATTGCATTGCATTACATTACTTTAAGTTACTTTACAATATGTAACGCTCACAATAATTAGGGGACTTGTGTCGTCATGTGTAATTGTGTCGTCCATTCTATAGAAAATGTGTCAATTAGAGGACGTGTCCACATACTTACACGTATAAGGAACCCAACAGGTTTACGAGCATGTGTGTGTGTGTGTGTACCTTCTAACTGCTTGTGAGGGAGATCTCTGTTTGCTGCTTCCTCCTGAATGACTGAGGAACCTGTTGGCAATAAGAAGCAACTTTTTCCAAAAAGCAAATCCTTCCACGAAGTACAAAAAAAAAAATAAAAAAAATAAAAACACAGAGCAGAAGGACCAGATGCACAACTGCACAAGAGGACCGTACAGATCCTCGACTGCTTCGTTCTTGAACATTTTTTGACTTACAAATATTTGGATTAATACCAAAAAAACAAACAAACAACAACAACAACAACAGAGGGATCTAAACACAGACGCATGCAGTACTGTGCAAAAGTATTAGGCCACCGTTTGCTGTTCGAGCAGTGGTATGACGACCATATACGACATGCTGTTTGGATATGTCACTCCACAACACACCTCCACCGATCTTCATTCCAACCTTTAACGAGTGCCAAACTGGCACTGTAATTAGCATGAAGGCAAGCAGAGGTCAAAGGCACACCAACATGCGCGCACACAAACACAACACAAACGGGGACATGCACCCACACCGTCAATTCTGATGAGCTTCTAATCATCACGCCGTGACGTTTACTAAACCTCCGGTGCTAATGAGCGCTTAGCCTAGAAGCGTTCCAGCCTCGGTTCTAAACCGCAAGTTGTTTGTAACTGCAGTTCAGTCATTATATAAGGCGTAAAAAGCTGTCAAACCAGAGCTGCTTAACCTAGATTTATCGTAGAGTATTTTAATTTTATTATTATTTTTTTTCTTCGGAACTGGGTCACCCGTGCGCTGTGCGGGGTCAGGATTGCGCGGCGGATTCGGGCAATTTGTTGAAGGAATGTAAGAGGACAACGTCAGATGCAACGTCGTTGTCATTTTTTTTTTCTTTTTTAATAATCAAAGGAAGTCAAAGAAATTCGGAGACCCTAGTCGACCCGGGGGGAGCCAATTTTTTGGGGTCCTTTTTTTTTTTTTTTCTAAGGTGTTCATAAAATTGGTAAAACGTACAATATTTGAGGTTGTTACCTGAAAAGTTTGAATGTTTGCACGAGACTGTACACACGCTCCGAGCACTTTATCGGGAACACCTGCGGTACCGCAAAAGTCCTAGGCCGCCGTTTAGATTAGTTGTTTTAGCAATGGTATAGTGAATTCAGAATGATTTTCCAGCGTTTGCATACCGGACGCACATCTCCCGTATCTCCCGGTCGTAGTCAAATGAAGAGAGGGCGAAACAATTCGGGAGGGTCGTTAAAATCTTCAAGCGGCGGCCTAAGACTTTTGCACAGTGCTCTACTTCATGCTAATCAGCCGATCGCCTGGCAGCAGCGATGCGGGCCGACAACTTTAGGCTCACGTCGACCACCAGAGGCGAGCACAGTGATTTTGACCATGGTCACAGCGATTCTGACCTCGGACCGTGGCGGTTCGAGTTGACAGAACGGCGCCGTTAACTCGGATAACCCATCTCCGAATCCAGCTCCAAGCATCTCAGAATGCCGCACCTTAAAGTGGAAGGGCTACGACGCCACAAGACAGTGTGTTCCATATCTGACATGTCGGTCCATTGCAGGAGCATGTGAGGCCTGACCAGGCTGGACGGTACTGCCGGGACTGGAACCAGAGACCCTATGGGGAACGGCTAGCCCCTCAGACCCCCAAAAGCGTATCAGAACCTTGAGGCAGATGCACTGCTTCCGCGGCGAGGACTTCACCGGACTAGTTTGATGCCCACAGGACCCGACCTGCCTTGCGTCAGAGGTCCAGGTTTTCTTGTCTCACTTTGGGTCCCGGTCTTGCCGGACGATCTTGGCTTACCCGGGGGACTGTTGCTGGCCATGTGCACCCCTTCCTAGCCACAAGCCGTTCATCTTCTCATGTTCACGAGAGTCAAAGAGCAAAGCAAACAGGTTTCGCCAATATCATAATGAGTTCTTTGTTCGCCGGGGTTCTTCCCAGTCATGTTACTGAATCCGGCAGAAGTCCTTTGGAATGTGGTCAAGCAGTCTGACAGGCTCTCGGAGACGACAGCACAGCTGAGCAGCATCGCATCGCTAGGCCAGTGGAGGAGCTTCCCAGCGCGAGTGTTACGTGTCTGTTTAATAAAGTGCTCGCGGGGTGTACAGAGTCAGCTCCGGAAGTGTGGTTACAATTCGTTGAATCCTTAATTAACGCAGCTCGGTAAAGGCATGACATGTTAGGTGCATGCTGCACATCATACATGTGCAGACTCGGGCACGTGCGCTCGCCCACAGGAGTCACAGACAGCGAGCCTGTGGGCGCGCGGTCACGTGCGCTGGCATGCACGGCACCCGATCGCGCAGGCACACTCATGCGTGCAGGCGAGCCCGTCACCGGGGGCACGCCTCTCTACCTGTGCGCTCTCCCCGCGGCCCTCCGCCGATGGATGAGGCTCTCTGCCCTACAAATCAATGACCGCCGCCTGGTGGGCAGCAAAGCGCGAAGGGAGGAAGAGATGGAAGAGGGGGAAAAGAGGGGGAACGGCACGCGGGTTAGGAAGAGCAACGTCCAGGAGGCGCCCCTGGTCAGCATGGTTTCAAGCTGGTGCAGGAAACAAAGCGCCTCGGTCCCAAAACTCACATAGCCCAGGTGTGTAGCCCAGGATTTTATTCTGAACGGCCTAGCCAGGGCGACCTGATCATTCTGTTTTCACGTGGAATCTTCGTTCTTTACGCAAAACCACACACGCGTACGACCACAGACTGGGCCACCTCTAACCGAGGAACTCGGACGACCTTCTAGGAATTCGCCCAAAGGGGGGCCTGCAACTCCGCCGACTCAGCCATTCTGGTTTGTATCCCGCCCACGGCAAGCTGAGGATTGGACTGGAGTGTCCAGATCGGGCTCCTGGTTGCCGTCCTGGTCTAGGGTGGGGTTCCCGGAGCTTGGCCTCGTCAGAAGGTCGTCCGAGTTGCTGGGATTGTGGTTGAGCAAGCTGACCAGGGGTGCCCCCGCATTACATAGAGATAGAGGATTCAGTCTAGCTATGTATGTAGTATATATAAACAACCAAACAAAAACAGACTGGACATTGAATAATAGTCACATGTCCTGACGTTTTCATTCACGCACCACGGGGGAAGGTGCGATACGACGAGCCAATTCTCACTCAAATTGCCCTCTGGGTGAAAAAGAAGGCCCAAGAAGTACTGATATGGGGCCCACATTTTTAGGACGGCACCCCTTAATTGAAATGACGCGATTGCACATAAGACAGTGGGGCACAGGAATACAAGGTCTCACTTTGCCCCAAAGCCAACAAATCTGGAATAGCTTCTAAATACAGCTAACAGTAATCAGTTACAATCAGAACCAAGATTCAAACCTTCAGAAAATTGCTTTAGTTCACCAGTGATCATAGCTGACGTAAAACTAATTTTGAAAAGAGAAAAAAAAAAGGGGGGGGGGCAGGTGACCGTGTGCACCGGCGATTTGGAACAGGCTCTCGGGTTTATTAGGTTTATTAGCCGTCCAATGCAACTGCACTTTTTGTGCACCGGGGGGCGCAATCAAACGTCCTGCTCGCTCGCCATTTCATAGAAAGGAACTAAAGACCGCCGGGGCGTCGTTTTTCGACAAAGTAGCAGCGCGTTATCTGGAACTGCTATTCTTTGAACTCCAAAAGAAGAGCGTCTTCACTCGGTTTGTTGGGAAATAGTGAAGCTAAAACAGAGCGTTTGGCTCGTCGCACCTCACTCTCTCCTACAATCACAGCAGGTTTTTTTTTTATTGTTAACGAGAAACCTTCTTAGTCAAAATCTACGACGGGTTTTTTTTTTTTTTTGCATTACAAAACGACTCGGGTTACAGAGAAGAATTTGTGATGAAACGCATAAAACTTGCAGAGCATGGTGTGACGAAAGAAATGCCTAAAAGTGGGTGTTTTGTGTGTGTGTGTGTGTGTGTCTGTGTGTGAGAGACGGACCTGTTCTGTTGCTCCTGCTGCAGGAGCTGCACGGCGATTTTTCTCAGGTCTAAAACCTCCTTGAGCTCGTCCTCCTCTTCCTCGTCAAGCTTCTCTTTCTCCGAACTGATGGAGAGAGGAAACAGGAATGAACCGAAACTTTCTCTCTAACACACACTGCATGGTCTCCAGCATTGCTCAGCGTCTCACACACACACACAGACACACACAGACACACACACACACACTGGGACCCTAACAAGCACAATTCATTGTTCATTTCCAACTTAAGGTTTAATGTGACCCAGTAAGTCGTGAGACCTTCCAAAGTGTCTGGGTGAGGAAGGCTGAGCCAGCTGAGAAAATTAAGAAATTAAAAAATAATAAATAAAATACACTTAAAACACAGTACCCGCATGCATCAGTTGACACATTCTACTAAAACTCAATGCAAGCAATTGTGGATTAGGGGCCTTGCTCAAGGGCCCAGCAGGGGCGGCTTGGCAGTTCTGGAGCTTGAGAAGTCAACGTATTGGTCGATAGTCCCGTTATTGCTGCACCAGCAGGTCACAGAATCAAAGTCCTCACCGGATATATTTAGCCTTTATCACCGCTGGCATCTGGACATCCATTACTGAATCATTATGTAAAAAAAAGAAAGACTCCTGACTCTGTTTACATGTTATTAGACACCTAGGCACTGGTCTAGACTAACAGTGCTGTAGTTAAGACCGCCAGAACCGAGTCCGAGTCAAGATCAAGCCCGAGATTAAGACCAGATCAAGCTTTCATCTGACACTTCTGGTCTACAGCATCACCTTCCGAGTCCACCAGACCCCCGAGCCCGAGACAAGGCCGAGTCCGAATGACGTCGGGACTGAGAATGCTTGTTTATGGTCATACCGCGACCCGACTATTGACAAATCTGAACGCATTTCCCACAGAAATACGTGGTTCCCCCGCCCTCGGCCACCCGGCACGTGTGAATTTCCCTTGTGGGCCAAGTCAAGCCTTTACCAGAAATCCAGCAGCTCGGGGCTCTAGTTAAGGCTTTCATGCCGTCTGTTCGTCGGAAAGTGAGGTGGTTGAGAAGGAGGTTTCCAAGTAAGCGAACTGTCGGCGCTCGCCTTCGTAGCAACTTCGCCGCCTCACGGGTGCCATGACGTGCAACACGAGGTGACGGACCACGACAAGCGCCGCTTGAAAACGATAGTGAAGCTTGGCACAAGGCTGTGCTTACGGAGGGCCATGGAAACGTTGGTAATTTGGAAGATTTGGGGAGGGGCTGTCACTTCTGAGGAATATATGACGGGAACGACGGTAAGAGGGCTGTTCCGGAGTGCACGTAACGAGACGGCCGGACGGATTTTGGACAAAACTGGAATCGCGGTGCAGGTACACGTCTGATCGGTCGATAAACGTGTATGAAAGTATTCCACGGTGGGCGGTCGGTGGGTTTTCTCCACTAGTTGGTGCCATTTGGCAGTTTGACACCTGGCTTTGAATTAAAGACAATTAGAGACAATTACTACACGGTAATTATCGCTTAAAGGACACGTTAATGCCTCAATTACCTGCAATTGGTACTAAAGGGAACGCACAAAGCAAACAAACTTCCGTCCAGGTCCGGCGGCTAAAGACTTTTTCTATTTCACGACTCTATGGATCGAATCTAGTATCATTAACTGTTTGTCAGGCGATCCAGTTATCAATTTTGGCCGTTTACGTGGAGATGAGTACAGAATTACCAGTGGAATGCAAAAACACAAAGAGCCGTTCTTTATTTTGTGTGTGTGTGTGTGTGTGTGTGTGCGCGCGCGCCTGTCTGAATGACGCATGTTCTTCCAAGTGAACAGAAGAGTTCTCTGGAAAACTGAGTCACCCTGTCTCATCGGACCTGTCTGTGCATGTCACTCTCTCGGAACTCGCGGTCGGTCCTGTACGCACTTGCACACACCAACAAAGGTGGCAACAGGCTCGAGGCATTATATATGTAATCCAGTATAATAACATATAGCCTAGTTTGCTAGAGGATTAAGGAGCGTGAAAGATCGACAGTCAGACTTGTTTGAGGGTCGGCCCCCCGAGAACAGGATCCAACGACAACAGATCAAAGGAGAACCAGATCCCTTCATCTTGCAGAGACACGAGAGACAGGCAGACAGAACACTGGACAGGCGACTGCGTGCGGAAACAGCACAACCATGTGTGCAAGCAGAGAAGTGATGGCCTGTTGCGCAGAGAGAAAGCACTTGAGCGAAAGACCAAGGTTCAAAGTTACTGCAACGACGTCTCATAGAACAGGAACGTGTGTCTGAGCAGAAGTCAGTCTTAGGCACGTATTTGGGAACCTCTGGCCCTGTTAACTGGACCGGCTGTGTCTGAGGGAGGGGGAGCACGATGGGGATCATTCCACGAATCTCAACCACAGAGAGAGAGAGAGAGAGAGAGAGAGAGAGAGAGAGAGAGAGAGAGAGAGAGAGAGAGAGAGAGAGAGAGAGA
>JAUZST010006035.1:0-40662 GCA_034779995.1 Parotocinclus haroldoi
GAATTCAGTCTATAATGAAACTTTCACAAACAGCGAACACAACACCACAGATAAAAACTTGTCATGTCGTCAAGTAGTGACTCAGACGGACGATGCTCTAGTCTTACTTCTCATTTTTGGTGAGTATTTATCTGCTGAGTAAATACGCTATTGTAGTGTTTTTAACTGTTGAATAATCAAGAAACACGCTGAAGTAATCGAATGTTCTCTTTACTTAAAACGCCATACATCACACTCTTATCACGCACGCTCCGTCCGTACCAAACTTACAGCACGTCATATCCTACACATATCCTATAACATTCCTTCATTGTTAGAATTAATATTTATAATATATATTTTTATAAATTTTGTGATTTTTTTAAATGTAAAAGTTCAGCAAAAACCCGCCAAACAGCGAACATTTTTCCATTAATATTCTTAGAAAACCCACAATGCACCGAGGCCTGGAAAGGTGAACCGCGAAGTAGGGAGGGAACACTGTACTTTTTTTTTTTCTGAGTAGAGATTTTAGTCAGATATGCCGAAAAAAGGACAGATATGTTCAGACTGTTGATAGTCCGTAGCGGTCGGAAAAATTCAATTTTTAATTAATGTTACCACAGATGATGCCCTGGACAATTGGTCTCGACAACAAATGCAAATGAGGTTGAGACTTAAACTCTTAAAATCCTTCATCTTTAGCTTTTTTAGTTAATAGTTATGGAAATTGCAACGATAGGGTCTTCAAATGTGTCATTCTTGCAGCATTTCCTTTTTTTTTGTAATACCAATACAGTATATCATATTGGAATATACAATTCATTTTCAATACTAGCAAGAGCTGTAAGTACTGTGTTGATTTGAATTACACAAGCATACTATACTTTACTACTCCAATAGATAAAGTACCTTGACAATTCTCCAGCAGTTATGACACTTTGCTCATTTGTTAGTTTTATTGCAGGTAACTTAATTCAGTAGTAAGTTTCTTAGTGTATTTATGGTAGGTGTGCTACTCCAGCAGTCATGGTATCTTCTGATTGTTAGTGTTGTTGTGGTAGTTGGGCAGCTCTGCTAATTACGGAGATTCTCATGTTTGTTTGTATTGTTTTGGTAAGTTCTCTCTAGCATTTACAGTACTTTTCCAATTTGTTAGTGTTATTATGGAGTAAGTGTTCCTCTCCAGCAGTTATTCTACCGTATGTCTCTCATTTGTTAGTTTTATTATGAAAGGTATGTTTTTTTTCCAGCAGTTACAGAAATTTCCCCATGTGTTGTTATGGTAATGACTTCATATGTCTTTATTCTAACATATAACTATAGTACTCCACTAAACTATAGTATTCAGTGGTCGCCCTATTGCTGTAACACTGAAAATCTCAAGGCCAAATAGCGGTTTTGGATTTTACTGGATATGATCAGATACATATTTATTAATTTAATTACAAGAAACAGTCCAGCACTAAATCATTCATCGCTCACATCAGGAAATAATCACTACACTAATCCTCCAAAGTTTAGTAAGCCTAACATGTTAAATGCAGTAGAAACCTGTAGTGAAATGTGTGGCGTGTTGTAGTGACATATATGAAGTGGCATATATTGCTTATTTTCTCTAAATGGACAAAAGGGGATATATATAGGGGATATATCTTTCGCTCTGTGGTAACCTATACTGTATAATGTACATTTGATAGAGAGTGGTTGCATTTTACATAAACTGGGGGTTGGAGTAAATGTGTTACAATTTGCATTAAAATATATTGACAGCACAACAATTTATTACTGTCACTTAATAAGTGTGCTCATGCTGTAGAGAGTCGGGATACCTAAGCTCCTGGCATATTTATTGGCCCACTCTAAGTGCTGGATTGGGTGGGGTGCCTGTGTGACACTGCCATTTACTAAAGTCACCCAGAAAAGTGTGAGTGACTGTATACCTACATACATGTTTGTTCTGACTCAAACATAAGCTGTATCAGAGCTGTATCAGAGATCTAGGCTGCTTTCCACTCCTGCCTTTGCTTTTCTTTACAGATGTGCTTCGTCTTTCTGTCTTGATATCTAGAGTTGCACATCATATGCATAAAACCTATACGTTTTTTGTTCTGGGAATGCTGTTTCTGCTATGGTTTCTCTATGTATTACTTTTTTTTTTTTTTTTTTACTGACAAGGTGCTGATGCCCATGCTTTTCAACTTTAAAAATAGTACCAAAATGTTGCTGATGTGAAACATGGAACAGGTTGAGGTCAGAGCTTGAACATTATTGCTGATAAATAATGAACTATGACGAAAAATAACTTTATTATTACAAGCATATATGATAAGCAAACAACCACTTTTCTTTGTTAGCTGTTCTCTCATTCACAATTATCATGCCTGAATTCACCACCTTGCCTTGAACCCAGATCACCACATGTAGAGCGCCAGTGGATTGTTACCGTGCTACCTGGGCTCACATTTCTGTTGTTCTATATGTGATTGTAATATATGTGCTGTGTATAGAAACAGGGCAACTGTGCATAAAGGATTTGAGTCCATGTGATGGAATATTTTAAGCCAGGGGTAAAATCCTCTATGGTTATTTTTACTCTGCAGTAGGAAACGTGTGCAGCAGCTCTAACACCAAGTGCTTAAAAAGGTGCTTATTCAGTGTAATGCATTTTTCAGATTCTGCATTTTCTGCTGAACTGAATTCATTTCATATCATGTCTTGATACTTTTATTTAAAAGAATGGGAAAAAGGTCTTGCTTGGCCCACAGTCAGTGATTCAGTGATGAGTCATTACGGATCATGCCAAGACACTGACTAAATAACAGCAGATATGGATAACACCAGGTCATAGAGCTCTTATTTTCTTGTCATTATGTGCTCAATCAACTATGTGATGTGACCCACTGCTCAGAAACATAGCCTTCCTGATGTATATCCACCCTCTAATGCTTCTTAGTGAGCCACTGAACAGAGGTGTGTGTGTGTGTGTGTGTGTGTGTGTGTGTGTGTGTGTGTGTGTGTGTGTGTGTGTGTGTGTGTGTGTGTGTGAGAATGAGAGAGAGAGAGTGCCGTTAGGGCCGAATCCTGGCTCAGTCCACACTCAGCTTGTTGTGAGGTGCAGGAACGCTGCTAAACAGCGGTCAGGTCAGCAGGACTGTGTGTATGAGTGCGCCAAGCCTTGCTTACAGAGCTGACATGCTTTCAATCACGCGCCCCATTCCCTGGAAATCGTGGAAAGGCCACATCAGAGCATTTTATGGAGTAAAATGTACCTAGTGCAGATTAGTTACCCAACACAGAGGCGAAAAGGGTATGATTCCAGAAGAATGCGGGCTACAGGGGTAATGTAGTCGACTTTGAAAAAATGTATCAAATCTTCCACAGTATACAATGCATTTACTGCTGTGGAATGAAATCTAAATAAGCTCCTATTGGGATATGCTTGGCAATGTGTATTTTCTGTGTACGTGTGTGGGGTTGGGTTCTTTCAATGGCAACAGATTGCAATAGGTGAATAGACTGACACACTTCATACCTAAAGGTAATGTACTGTGCCAAATGACATGTGGCATACAGAAGTTTGTAAAATTGCAAGGCAGCAGTCTGAGGCAGAAAGAGTGATGAAATGATCAGCCCAACAACAATCCCTTCTCATTATTGCTTTCTTTTTCTACAGAGCAGCTCTCCTCTTGTAGCTCCTGCCATGTAGCAGTGCTTATGAAGGACACTAATAAAAGCTCTTTAGCGCGTGAGAGCAGGGACTGAATACATGTAACAAATTCAGATTACAGTGGGCACAAATAATTACATCCCAACAATCAGCTCTACAGCAATACAGCAAAAAGAACCCACAATCATATAGTTATAATTTGTAACAGTGTTCAAAACTGGTGGTTAAATAACAGATTTGAAAACAGGCCCACGCTGATTCAGTTTGCACACATGTGCTACAAGCTTGGGTAAAGAGCTTTTAAGTAGTTTTATTTGATATGAATTATATTTAGGCACTTTGCATGTGAGAAAAATAACATTTTACAATTTCGTCATTGCTTATTGAGTATAGAGGCGTGTAGACACATCAAATTCAAGCGGATAAATTGTGTATTACGATATGTAAACATCAAATTGTTGCTCTAACATTAGAACCTTTCAATGGTTTTCAGAAAAGATTTCGCTGGTCAGAGTTTCAGTAGATTCAATAGATTTTAAATTCATAATCATACAGTTTTCCATTATAATAATCTCATATCCAGTTTCTACTGTATATAAAATATGATATGTGTATTATAAATATTTTAATGTGTTACACAGGATCTATTATAGCTTAAACTGGTATAAACACAAGCAGCAATAGGTGGATATAATTACGTGTAAGGATACACAGCTACTTTTTATTTTTGTCATGCCGAGGACACATACAAGTGCTTTCATTTGGATACTTTCTGATACAGAGTACTGTATGAGTATAATATATAAAGGTTACAGTTCTTACAATGAATTTGAAAACATGTGTAATATTCTATAAATCATAAGCATATGTATATGAGTTAATTCTATCTGAACACTGCATGCATTTTAATATGTCTTTTGTAGACAGTAATGTTTCTAATGCACTATAAAACAGGCACTGATAGAGATGATGTACTACAAGCTGTAACGCATTACAGCATATAATGTTGCTGTAACTTTCTTAAATCGTGCATTATTCAAGAGTTACAGTATATAACTATATTGGCTTTAGAATAGTTTCTTAAATGTTTTTAAACAATGCATTACACTCAGTGGTCTGACAGATTATCACATTTTCATACATAGTTGACATTGACCCGGCACAATACTTTAATGTTCTAAATATGCTTTTATAAACATCTGATTTGACTTTAAAGCACCAAATGTGTATGCTATAAAGGTTTATAACTTGTAATACAGCTACAGTAGGCAGATAAAAGTAATAAACGTTATGTAGGAAATTAACAACAACAAAATGGTCAACAACAGGACAAGCCATAATAATAAAATAATCCATTTCATGCTGGTATGATTTCCATGAAGCCTTGGTGAATCTTAGTTCTTTTAACCAAATCTTAAATTTTCAGAACCACATTCAATTTTTTATTTTTGGTATTTACAATTAATGATATGGAGCATGTGCAATAGAAGATATTTGGAGCCTCCTTACCGTCACCTTTTGTTTTTAAAACATCTGACAAATTTTGATATTTTCCTCTTAATTCTGCTTACATACCACATCATTGTGGGACAATCTTTCTGTCACAACCGACTAGTTTACAAGCAAGCAAGATGTGACTTGGCTGGTACTGCGACATTAAATAACATACATTTGCTTTATAGAGTTTTGCATACGTAACTATATGTATGTTAAATGACAAATATATTTATAATGATTCATTATTGCAGGATTTTTTTGATGGTTTACCCTGTATATTGTTGGTTGTATGAGGAGTAATGCAAGACTCAAGTTTTATGTATACAGTCCTGTGCAAAAGTCTTAGGCCACCATTATATTTGATATAATATTGTTTTAGTAATGCCTTAATTACTATATATATATATATATATATATATATATATATATATATTCCTTAGTCTCTTCATTGGAATACAAAAATTATTATGGAGTGACGATTCCAAGTTGGGTCCAAATATTTTATATTTGTTCGTTATAGCATTGCTAAAACATCAAATCTAATAGTGGCTTAATACTGCAGTACTCTGTTAGCACACTGAATTTGAGCCACACACATGACCATTCAGCACTATAGTTAACCATTCCATTAAAGACTCTTAAATTGCATGACGTGGTGGTTTGTAATGTTCAAGTTGTAATTGCTGAGTGTGTATGCTGGTGGGAAGAATGAGAAGGGGTCAGGGATCAGCTTTCTGTTGTAGTATAGAGTTTAAGAACTTTTCCACATTTCTCCACAGCGACCCTTACTGGGAGAGGCCATCAAATGCCAGCTCCTGTTCAGCCAGTAGGCCCAAGACACTTCACCTCGGAGGGCAACAACATACCTCATCACCATGGTAACTCCTCCCCTTTTCTCAGCCCTGCCCTATATAGCCAAAGTCAGTTGGAATTTGCACTGCACACATAATGTTTGAGTTATTAATTTACGGTTTATGTCTACACTACACCACTATATTCACTGGTAAATGATTAACTGGTTTGGCATAATCCAATCCAAACATACAACTGCTGAAGAATGTACTATGATATAACAGATACTGAACATACATGAACAATGTTTTCACCCTACCGCCCAGTTAAGTACTGGTTCATGGCAAACTAAATCCTTAATTAGTCATTTAAAGCCTTTTATAGAATTGGTGGCCCTAACTGTGCTTTTTTAAAGGGAAGAATAGAAGTGACTTTTTTGTTATTGCATTTTTCCCCCATACAATATGAGCTGCGTTACTGTTTCTGACAGACGTGACCACAGATGGAGATCCTGTTTCTGTAGCAGCATGAAGGGCAAGAAAATGTATTTACTGGAGTGATTTGGCATAAATCTAAGCACCCAAACTGCATCTGTAGCATTTTTAAAAGCAGAGTGAATAAATCTCCTCATATTTCACAAGGACACAGTTAATTGATAAAAAAACAAGCATTATTGCTTCTGAACAACGGCAATACAAATGACTTATTTCACGATGAGGGAAATCCAATATGTAATAGGCTTATTATAAGGCCAGTCTTATTGCTCAGAGATCTGATAAATGAGGCCCTTCTGCATAAAGACATGGTCCTTTATGGCACTAGCACCTACTCAGTGATCTCAACCTCATAAAGATTACAGCAAAGCGTTGTGGGATGTGCAGTCTTTTCATAGTCCTCTGAGATTTATTCAGAATGTTTCTTTTGCAGCAGGTTTCTGGTTTATGAAGCCTTTGCTGTGCAGTAGAATGAGCCAGATTTGGGAATATTCAATGGTGCTAATACCCAGCACCAGTTGATTGATTGGTGAGGAATGAAAGCACAGGGGTGTTGGGATTACTGTCACACTGACTAAAGAGGATTTATTTATCACGTTCACAAAAAGCCTCCCCTAATAGCTCATCATGCCATGTATTTAGTACTATTAGTACTACCACCCTCTGAGCCTGATATACTGACTGCCACAATGCATAACAGAGGACCTGTCTGTACTGTCATCGGTGTGTACCTGACTCTCTCATCATGTCTCTTGCCCATACAGTTCACATGTTAATTCTTCACGTGGCGTAATGCCACTAAACAGCTAAACAGATTTTTACCTTTCATCTCTTTCTGAAAGCATTCCAGCTAATGAAACCCAACACTTATACAGCAAGCTTTTCTCAGTGAATATGTGATGCCCTTATATTACACATGCATAAAATTCTTTATTTAATGTTAAAATAACATTACAAAAAGCAATACAAATATAATACCGTCTCACTCAGAGTAATAAACTGTTTAACGTTTAATACTACACACTAATATCTGCCCGAAGCATGTATTTGGCTTAGGTGACTTAGCTGCTAATTTGGTTGATTTGCCAAAAGGTTTGAGAAGAACTGCTCTACATTAAACCACAGTTTGTTTAGATGCTGTAATCAGATTGGCTGAGAGACATTCTAGGAGTGTCAATATTTCACGATAATTGCACCCTGACAAGTATTACTCCATCTCACAACATAGCAACACGTAACCTAGCAAAGACCTGCCGGCCATAACAAAGCAGCAGTTATAATTACACAAGTAACATTATGTTTATAAATTGAGTTTATAAAACTGTTAAAGCTGTTAAGTCAAATCAAGTCAAATTTATTTAAATAACACTTTTTACAATGGTGCATTGTCTCAAAGCAGCTTTATAATATTATATTATCTTACAAGGCCAATCCCAAATTGAGCAAGCCAAGGGTGACAGTGGAAAGGAAAAACTCCCTGAATGTAGAAGGAAGAAACCTTCTACAGAGACCAAGACTCCCATCCTCTTTGGGTGGCCTAGATGTTAACTGAATAGTTAAGTTATATGAATAGTAAAATTGAATAAATGATCAAATTGAATGTTAATGATCAGCCTGATAGGATTTGAACTTTATGTACACAGTGAGTCAAAATTAACAAGACACGTCGCATGCTGTGTCGTGGCCTTTTCATGAAACCTGCCAAAACCTCTACACTCCCAGTGTCTCTGAATTTGGCTGTGAGGGATGCAACAGTGCTGTGTGAAGTTGGTGATCTTTCTAGGTGTCGATTGTTGAAGTATGTGGCTGCGATATGGCAGCTGGCACACGGACATCAGAATCGTTAATTCCATCTTAAGTTGCTTGTGAGGAACAACAAAAGCTTAATAATTTGTGTCGGTAACTTTTGAACCACAATAGATATTGTAAATCAGATTAATCTGAATCTGAAATAATTATTGTTTACTAAATAATAATAATAATTATTGTTTGCTTTGATATGCTAAATGGTCCATTAATAACCACTTTATGCTAAACTGTTTAGAGTCTGGAGCCTTTGCAAAAGGTGCGATGTACCACCTATACCAGGGCATTTTATTATTAAAGTGAAAAAACAGTTGCTTTAAATACCATACAACTATTTTCAATATAGAATAGTACATTGTTTGATAGTGTGGGAAAAACTTGTATATTACTAAAATGTGTACGCAAGAGCTTCCTGTGTCAATGTGGTTCTCTAGGTTTTCCCACAGTTCAAAGACATGCGTGTTAAACTAACTGTAAAAAGTTCCCTAGGGTGTGTGACCTGCTATCGATTGGAGAACTGTCTAGGGTTGTTCCTGCCTTGCGTTGCTGGCTAGGTGCTGGCTTTCTCATTACCCTGACCAGTATTAAGTGGATAATAAAATGAATGTATAAAATTAATCTATATGCAAAATGTCTTCAGTAGGAGCATCGTTAACCAGGCTGTATACTCAACTTAATTCACCTATAAGGTTTTAATCATGTAAAACACATTTTACAAACTTGGCTGTCACTTTAATCAACTTTATGATTATGTTAAGTTTTCATGCCTCAAGTGTTTTTCCACTTGGGATTGTGCTTAAGCAGATGATGCTGTCCATATCATTTGAGGCTGTAAACAAACACATGGGCTATGTCAGCCTGAGATAGCTGGTGTGAGCTGGCCTGTGGGCTGTGGCATCTTGCTCTTCTGAAACAGAGGCTGAATTCCAGCAGGGTTATTTAGTTTAAGTGCTGGTTGAGCAGACTGCATGAGCCAGGCAGAAATGGAGATAAATGGCCTTGTGGAGGGACGGCCATCTCTCCCGCAGTGAGGGGCCAGCTAGGGGCTGAGGGGATGCTGCACACCTGTCTCTCCTCGTTATTCAAACATACACACGCATGCACAAGAGTCCACCTATCCCAAGCCTGATGGGACTCCTGTTCCCATCCACAGCTAGACAGACTTTAAGATTAAGCCGTCTGGTTCTATCAGACACACGTGCATTATTTATTTTTCTGTCTCTCTTTTCTCATTTCTGTTTTAGCAAAGAAGCATATGTGGTCTTGCACCAAAGTGTTAAATACATCTTGAACTAGGCTATATGGCAAATATGTTTAATCACCGGAGAAAGCATCTTCATGATTCAAAAATATACAGCAATTATTTGCTTACAAATGCACATTTACTTGACACAAGACATTGTTTAAATTCAAATTAGAATGATACTTGGCTTCCTGAACATACCTGCTAACCTACCTCAGAAACCTGATCCTTCCAGAAGGCAATACCAAACCCAGGTTCCTGGAATTCTGAAATAAATGTAAATAAATTTCTAAAATGTAAAAGCAATTTTGCTTTTTATTTTATTAAAAAGTCACAGGACACCCTTTTATGTCAGTAAAATGAAATATCTGAATACCTTAGTAATGGGTGAGGAGACCAATCTTTTAGACTGTTGCCGGAACATGCCCGCCATTTTGAAAACTGCCATATTTAATCAAGGGCAAGTTTTGTTTTTTTTAATGGAAAGGTGGTCATGTGGTATCTCAAAGAAGAATTGTCTCAGAAATCAACTGCCACCATCAGATTTGCAATATGTTTTGTGGTTTAAAAGTTATCAACACAGAACATTTAAAACTTTTGATGTTAGTCACAGGTAACTGAAGATGAAATTGACAATTTTGATGTCCAGGGAATACATTTGTTATTTAGCAGACACCCTTATCCAGAGCGACTTACATTTTAATACAGTCTTACAATCCAAGCTATGGTGGATTAAGGGCCTTGGTCAGGGACCCAACTGTGGCAGCTTGGCAGAAGTGGAATTTGAACCCTGGACCTTCTGGTCCAAAGTCCAGTACATTAACCGCTAGTCCACCCCAGTCCCATACATATACATCATAGCAGCAGACTTCACCCACCAACACCCAGAAAGACCACCAATTTCACATAGCACTGTTACAAATTTTGAGACACTGTTACTGTGGATGACGAGCCACATAGTGGTCGCCTGAAGACCGCTACTGGGGGAAGAAATCTCAACAATGGCTTTGGCAGCCATTGAGAAAGTCAACGATGCACCCCATGTCCTATGACTTGATTCACCCTGTACTATGTCTTAGTTGACCTGTACAGAATCATCCCTCCATAACACTATTTTCACTGATCTTCATTCCCTGTCCCTGAGCTTTTATCATATTTTAGTCTGTTTATCTTGTTCCCTTTCACAATTAGGAAAGGGAGTTTCTTCACTGCTACAATTCCAATAAGTGTAAATGTTCTTTATTCTTATGCTACAAGTGCTAAATTCCAGTCTACTTCTATATGAACATATTTCACAACGCCATTTATCCATGAAGCTGTTGCTTATTTTACAATACAATAAAAATTGAGTGTTTTATGCTATTCAATTTTTATGGGAAAATTTCGATTTGATTGAAGTCATTGAATCGTTTAAAAACACTTTTTTATTTGCTTGTTATCTTTATTCGTTAGGCAGCCTATTAAAGAGCAGCAGAGAGTGCTTTAAGAATTTTAGAGACTTTGGTTTAATATAGTGGGTCGCAGGTAGCTGGCTTTGCCTGAGGATGATCTTTAGGGCATGACAGCTCCCAAAAATGCATAAATCCTTCTGCTCTCTCTTATCTCTATCCACATTTAGTTGCCATGGGATTTTTGTTTATTGTGTCTGCAAACTTTCGTACTTCAGGTTAGATGCAGACATTTCAACCATTGCTATGCTGTCGTTTAGAATGGCAGAGGCTCAGGCTCAGTGAGCAGAGCATGTTTCATCCCTCTTTCACAGACAGGATACACAAACAAACACATTCGTACACACAGATTTACAGAGTGGGAGAGAAAACTAATCAATAGCAAGCAGCTAAATTCTTGACTTTGGTGCACATAAGCGTTTCGGCTATGCGAGGTTACAGTAGTTCAGTAGTCACATTCTGTTACCCCAGAGGTTTGGCATGTGTGCTTTAGAGGAAAGCTTGATATATTCTTTATTTGAAGTGCTGGCAACTTTCTGAAGGAACTTTACAAAATCCAGGATATGCACAAGTCAAAGCTTTAATTTCTGGCCATTTATCCAGTGAGTGTCTGTTATTTGGGGAAAAATGCCTTGTTGATACCAGAGGTCATAGGAGAATGGCTAGACTGGTTAAAACTGATAAGACAACAGCAACTCAAATGACCATTAATTCCAAGCAAGGTATGCAGAAGAGCATCTCTGAATGCACAGTATATTGATCATTGAAGCATTGAAGCATATGGGCTACTGCAGCGAAAGACCACACAGGTTGCCACTCCAGTCCACTAAGCATAGGAAACTGAGCCTACAGTTCACACTGGATAACCAAGATTGAACAACAGGAGATTGGAAAATTGTTGTCTGGTCTGATTTATGAATGTTGCGCTCAGAAAATGGCATAAATTGCATGAACACACAAATCTATCTTCCCCTGTACCAGTGGCTCAGGCTGGTGTTGGTGGTGTGAAGGAGATTTTCTTGTCACACTTCAGGCCCCTTAATACCAAGTGAGCATAGTTTAAATGCTACAGCCTACCTGAGTATTGTTGCAGATCACATTCATCCCTTTTTCGATGTGCGATGTCACAACGCTCTTTAACCATCTTAAACTGGTTTCTTGAGCATGACAGTGAGTTCACTCTACTTGAATGGTTTCTACAGTCACCAGATCTCAATCCCAATAGAGCAGCTTTGGGATGGAGTGGAACAGGATATTTGCGTCATGGATGTGCATCTGACAAATATGCATATGTTCAGAACAGTTCGGAACAGTTGAATATGTGTACCTAATGAAGTGTCCAGTGCGCATACATGATACTTAAATGTGTTGTAACTGTTGTGGTGGTACTGCCCAACTCTGACTTTACAAACATGGGTCATAGATCCCACCCCTTCTTCTGTCACTATTTTTTGCAAATTTTGGAGAAGGCAGCACCAATCACTTTAAATGTTGTTATATTGGGGCCAGTCACACTGACAGCTATTACTGACATTTGTGCCAATGTTTTTATCTGTTAATATTGTTCTGTTCTGTTATTGGATTACAAATTCTCTGAGTAATTATGGTTAATTAACATTTACTTTTTAAATACTGGTTAGAATTAATAATTATAATTAATAATGCAATGAATGTGAATAAAATGTGAATAAGCACATTATTAGCACAAATTGGCACAAATGTGCTTGGTTTCAAGCAAAAAACCTAAGGCGCTGGCTCAAAAAGATTTTCATGCTTAAGTGTTGCTGTTTAAATAAGTGTTGCTGTGTTAATCTATTTTTTTTATTTTTTATTTATCTTTTCTTATCTATTTTCATATTTGTACCTCACTTTATCCTTGTTTAAATACGTTCTGGACCTAGAGCAAGGGGTCAGTGTTTCCAGTGTCTGGGAGATGATACTGTTTTAGTTTAGAATTCTTGTATTTAGTGGAGAAAAATTGGACTGTAAGATTTTGGCTCATCTGCTCGACGAAATGTGAAGTGTTAATAGCCTTCATAATTCCACTTCCAGTTGCCGGTATGGTTCACTACATTAGGCTGAATAAAACGATCCAATATCATAGAAAACCGCTCCACAAGAAAGGCAGATCTCATGCATTACCACTTTTTCCCATATTTTAAGTGTCAGAAACTCTTGTTTTCATGCTTTTTTCATGTACCTGCACTTGGGCGTAAAAGGGGAGGGATGTACTTTGCATTAACCTGAAGCCAGGCCTTGTATTAAAATGTAAAGTGTACGTGATGTGATAAACCAAGCTTAACTCACATAGCATAGCACATTCCAGTGTGCAGCAACTTACGCTCTGTTTGTGTTTATACTTTCAAACAATCTGCAGGCTATTTCCGGAATGCACACTGACACTGTTAACAAATGCAGCACTTTGTATTGTATGATGCATGAATATGTATTCCTCGCTCAAATCCGCTCTGTCCCTATTCTCGCTGTTACTCTGTCTCTCTCGCTAGTATTTTCTCTTTCGCTCTGTCAACTCTTTACTAGCTGAGCTCTTGTATTAGGTCAGTGAAATGGAGTTGGACTTCATATTGGTTTGTCGAGTTTGTGTGGTGTGTGAGAGGCCACGTACAATGCTTTATAAACCTCGCTGTCCTGCGTTGAACTTTCTGCACTTAACCTCATTCAGAGCGGCAGGATTATTTCAACCAAATGAGCAGGGCACAACATTCCTGCACCCACTGAACATGCTAATGGCCTGAATATGAAGCACGTTAGGAGAAAATGTCAACAGCTATAAGCCTGGTTGTTAAGCACTTTTGTATTGATTTGTGATGACTGTATTACGACTTGTGTTCACTTTCAATTCACCTCCTAGCAGAATCTGTCCTTGTCATTCTGATTAGATTCTTCCTTTTTTTTCTTTTTCTGTCTGGTAGTGGGGAGCTATGCTGAGTGTGTTGTACCTTACTTATTGTACATATGTTTTGTTGCAGGTATCTCTCTTTTATATATTCTCCTTTTCTGACCGACTTTCTTGCCTAGAATGGCAAACTATATGAATTTTTGTTCTGTTCTTTTAGTGAAGTTACCAAGCATTCAATTATTCACCCTCTTCCTTTTTATTTTTTTACCACTTTTTTTGTCTTCCCTCGTGTAAATAATGGATGGTATAGATTTAATAGAGAGCAGAGGAAGAGCAGAATCTGGCAGCATTCAGTTGGGTGTGTTTAAACAGCAGGGGTTTAGCGCTTCCACCATGACCCCGTCTGCTCCCTGTCTGCAGGATCACGGCTTGCTATGCCCCATCCCTGCCCGCTTCTGGGTGCCCGTGACAGCTTTTGAAATGCAGGGTGCCTGTTGATTCCCACTAAGCAGGTGGTGGTTGAGGAGAGGACTTGATGCAACCCTTGCACTCCTCTCACGTCTGTCTTGGTATCACAGCCAAGTGACACTGAGAACAGACATCAGAGCGCCTGCAATCTCTCAGTCGCTAAACTCTTTAGACTGGCAGACTATAGCGTCATCTGTATCTAGAGCTGGCAAAACAACTGAAGACACTTTATAGTGCATGGTATATAAGATGATTCAATTTTACCATGGCCAACAAGCCAACTGACCCAAAAGCTGAACTCTTTTCAGAGTGACTTACTATACTAGCTATAGATGAGGTGTAAAGTAAATGAGGTGTAATGAAATGTATGTATAAACAATGCAAAAGTATTAGAAACAACTTAACTGGCTTCATATTTGAAACTCTTAAGTTTGTGGAAATGTCTCGCCTGTAAGTGTGTTCTCTGTAAGAACCATGTTATATTCTTTAACTTTAAGAAAATCTATCAAACTTATAATTTGTGCAGTGGTGGCCAAATATTTGCTTAAACCTGAAGGTGTGCACATTCGCATTCCAAATTCAGGTTTCTGCACATGCAGTGGCGCTGCCTAATTTCTGCCTAATTATGACCGAAAACATCAATAGATTTTCTAAAATTTGATAAGGAAAGCCCAGTGTAACTAATGAGATGACAAAAGCATGTGGACATCTAGTGTTAGCATGTAATTTGAAGGTGAAATTACAATCTTCAAACAAACATAAATGTATCAACATCTGATCATCATAACACAATTTTGTGGGACTGCTTCGTGACGCAAACAATGGAGATTTCTGAGGACCACAAAAAGTCATGTCAGCTCACGACAAAACCATCTCTAAAGAGCTTTGACCTCAACCAGTCCACTGTCATCCAGAATGTGTACAAATGAAAACCATTGTTAGTTTCCCAGGAGTGCAACCATACGAAGAGAAAGGTGCATAATAGTCTGTGAAGGTCACAAAGGAACCCAAGGTACTACCAAACATCAAGGCCTCTCTCACATTGGCTAGTGTTAATGTTTGGCATCGGGACAACAGTGAACAACAAAGGTGTGCGTGGCTGAATTGTGAGGAGAAAGCCTCTGCTCTCCAAAAATACATTGCTGCCCATCAGCACTTTGCTAAAGATCAAGTGGACAACTAGAGAGCTTTTGGAAAAAAAAAAAAAACATTTAGTGGACAGAGAAGAACAATGCAAAACTTTTTGGTTTAAGTGAGAAGCGTTATATTTTTATTGTTTAGAGAATATTAAATGGTACATTCTAGCAGAATAACCTTATCCCTTAAATTGATAACTAAAATGAAACCCACACAACTATAATTTTTAAAGCTGTCTGTCTGCATCATATTTTCATTAAATTAATTAGGAAGACAACACATTTTGTGAGATGGAGTAAACATAGTTATAAAGAAGAGAGGAAGAGAATAAGGGGAGAGAGAGCGAAAAAGAGAAAGAGAGAGGGGGAGGGATAGAGAGAAAGAGAGAGAGGGAGAGAGAGAGGGAGAGAGAGAGAGACACACACAGAAAGAAAGAAAGAGAGAGCGACAGAGAAAAGAGAGAGAGAGAGAGAGAGACACACACAAAGAGAGAGGGAGAGAGAACGAGAACCATAAACAAGATTTACCAGACTGTTCAGGCAATAGCTAGAATACACACAACCTAGCATTCCACAACTTGCTGAGATGCTTCAGTGAGCTTAATAATAAGAGGATTTGTTACTTTCTTCACTTGTCCAGTGTACTGCTAATGCAACAGAGACAGAGTGTCCTGTATCAAATGCTTAAATTAACACCTATGTTCTTTAATAATCTAACTTTCTGGCCCTATACAGAAATTGCCTTCCCTCTGAAAAATCAATTAACGAAAGCTCAACTATTTGTCCTTGCCTGCTCCACACACAAATTACTGTATATTATTAATTTCACTGTGTCCGACATGAGGTAGCATGAGCAAACTTTTAATTTAATGTTTTTCTGAAAAAATTCAGATCAAAGTCAAATTAAGTTCATCCAGGTCCGTGTAATCTGTAATTCAGGAGCCCGGAGCAACAACATTCTTTGAGTGTGGTGGTGCTGCTGTCTGTAGATGTGGACAGCAGTAATTAGCCAGCTGTTGCAGAGCCATGATTGACATGTGTATTTGGCACAATCCATGTGCACAATTCATGAGCTGCATATCCGCAATAATTAATTGATTCATATGCCTGTAAGCCTTTTCTAAAATATTAACAAGATAAGATTAAAAGGCAGAGAGCTGTCAGACCCAGCTGAGTTTGTGCTGTTGGTTGGGAGTCTAAAGAGTTCTAAATCCTGTTGTTTTGTGGGATTACATGACTGTAACCCCGCATATTATTGGATGTAGTCATTCTATTATGTACTTATGTAATTATGTACAGAAGGTAAAGGTATAGTCAATTTTTACAGCTCAGGACAAAACATATATACTGTGAGTTTCAGGTTTTGGCTTGGTATCTTATCATCACTTGCATATTTTTTTTTAATAAGATGTATTTCAGTTTTACTGTTTGGCTTGTGGCTTGGGGGATATTATCCAGCTGCTTCAAATAGCAGTTCCTGGGGACCGGGCTCAAACCCCACCTGTGTTTGCAACAAGAAGATCATGTAAAGAACATGGCTACTCTGAAGAAAATGTTTGGTGATTGAATGAGGCCAAATGACAAATGGATGAGACCAAAATGAGACCAAATTTTCATTTTAAAGCACTCAATTGCTTTGATCGATGATCAAGGCCTGTTCTCTCCTGTCCTGTTAAACCACTATATCGTCTTGGCCACCGTGCTGCAGCTCACTTCCAGGGTGTTGGCAATCTTTTTATAGCGTAGATCATCTTTATGTAGAGCAACATTTTTTTTTCAGATCCTCAGAGGTTTTTTTGCCATGAGGTCCAGTCTAAAAATTCTAGTGACCAGTATGAGAGAGTGTGATAACACCAAATTTAACACACCTGCTTCCCATTCACACCCGACGCCTTGTGACACTAACGAGTTACATAATACCAGGGAGGGAAAATTGCTAAAAGGACACAATTTGATTTTGTGTGCATGTGTGTGTCTACATGTGTGTGTTTTAGGCCCAGATTTTAAGCTATAGCTTGTACATTTAGTTGGCAGACTGTCCTCTTAAACCATATTCCCCCTCCCCTGCAGGCATGATGGTTACTAAATAGTTTGTGCTATTCTGGTGAGAGTATATTAGGTGTATCATTAGCTCATTAACAGTGTACACTTACCCCCCCCCCCCCCATTAGAGATTGTAGGTAATTTATTCCATGCACATTTGTGTTGGTCATTTCTAGTTCTTTAATAACTGTCAGAACAAAAAAGGCTTAATGATTGAATAACTAAGTAGCTCTTAATAAAGCGGTTGATAAATAGTAATTTTAAAAGGTCCTTACTAATGATTATGAAACGTTTTCTGGATAACAATGCCTAAAGAATGATGACACAGTTACTAAGCCAGCTCTATAATGATGTCAGTGCATGCAGTATGAGTAAAATAATAAAATGTAGGATCTTTCCTCAGTGATGACCCCAAAATCTAGTTAAGACTTATATGAATTGATTAAATGAGTCAGAATCATGATATTTTACTGGCACTTCACTTGTCAGTTGAGCTGTGTTTCCAGGAACCTAGTGAGTGTATAACTTAGACATTAAAACCTGGTCTTTTTTATGTTTTTAAATTAGTCAAAGCTCGTTTTTCGCTATACAGTCCTCACCTGTGCAAAGCAAAGAGCTTCTCTTATCTAACTGCTGGACTCGTGGAGAGAGGGAGTTGGGCAAGGCTGCCAGCTCCTGACAGGTAGTCACCTTGCAGGTCTTGCCATTTGTTTCATGAATAAACATGGACACTAGCAGGCCTGTGCTTGGAAAAGCATGCCAGTGCAGGTAATGGCCTCTCGATTTGCAAGAGCACCCTCCTCCTACTGCAATATTACACACAGTGCCAAAGCACCTCGGCTTAGCAGCATCCACAGTGGGCTGTGCTTATTAAAGCCAGGGAACATCACAGTCACAGTGGTTTACAGAGTGGAGAATCTGCTCCCAGTTTCTCACTTTACAGCTGACTTTATCATAGGAGCCAAAGTGCAGTGTTATTACTCACTGAATCTGAACAATTCATGAGCGCCGGTTTAACCCTCATGTTCACTGGTTGTAATGTTTACCTGGTCTCCCTTCCCATAAATCTACAACAAATCTATTAGTTTTACTGCAGCCACTGATAAAATTCTTTATGGTTTATGTTATGATGACTTGTGTATTTGTGTGTACAAATGTGGCAGTTAATCAGGGATAGAATGAATGTGGCATGGACTGCAATCACATTTATTACATTTATAGTTTAATATTTTTACACTTGCATGTTACAAAAGGATACCAATGACAATTTACGCTAGTGTATACTATTTATCTATAGGGATAATGTGCAGGGTAAGTGTACACTGTTAACGAGCCAATGATACACCTAATATGCTGTCACCAGCACAACACAAACTCCTTAGTAACCACCATGCCAGCAGGGGAGGGGGAATATGGTTTAAGAGGACAATCTGAAAACTAAATATAAAAGCTTTAGCTTAATATGGGGGCCTAAAACACACACACGTGCACACGCATAGCACACATAGTTTAATATTTTTTATTAATTATGTTGCATTAAATACTTTTTATAGTATAGTGTATCAGACTGTAATCGGTATGTAATCTGTCGGACTATGGATTGATGGAGTCCAAAGGGATTTTGTCCAGCCTAATGAACCTTTTTTCCTGAGGTTCTCAGAAATGTCCTTTCTTCTTGCCAAGATAAACTTGTGACAAACATGGTGAAGATCTGACTTTAATAAATTTTTTGTTCACACCTGATTATCCAATTGATTTAAAACACCTTCCTTTAATTAATCCTTGAGGGGCACAGAATTGCTCTCTCACAGCTATGTGATTTTGGACTATTTCACTTGATAAATAAATCACCAGGAATAATATTGTTGTCTCGTGTATTTAATTGTGTTCTACATCTATTTTTATGTTTTTAAGCCACTTACGTGCAGAAAATTCTCAGTGTTCGCAAATTTTCTTCACTATGTATAGCCAAACATCAAAATATATGTTAAAAATGTGGTCTGTAATTTTGGCAAATGTTCATAATGGTAGAATAGCTGCTATTTCACACTAGAATGTCTGAAATATCTCATTTTCAATGGCATGCCCCTTGCTTTTTGCAAACCATCAGAAGGCTATCATTTAACTTTTGTTATATAATTGCTTGACAGAGAGGCTGCAGTTGATGTTGTGGTGTGTGCCATCTGTGTATTTATATATAGAGTAGGCAGAAGGGCCCGTGTAGCTGTGTTTAATTATATTTGCTTAAATTAATTTAACCTAGAAATTTCAATAATATTGTTATATGTTGCATGTGTGCACTTTTACTGTGTTTACTATCCCTAATAGCTTGTATAGTATTGTTATTATTAGGAAGTGAAAATGTGAGCGTGAGTATTACAGAGGGAGCATTGAGGATCCAGATTCTAATTGTTGATGCAGTTACTCCAGCTTCCAATGTGATGTGTCATTACCAAGACAATAGTCCCTAAACGCTTCACAGCAGGATGGGCCAGTGAGTGGATTTTTTTGCCTAGCGATTAAATTTGATCACGTTAGTCATTCTAGTGTTAAATATACATATTGGAATGTTTCATAGATCATATAAATATATATGTAAAAGTTGTGTGTGTGTGTGTGTGTGTGTGTGTGTTGTTTTATATGTGGTTCAGTTACATTTACAGATGATTGCACTATTTGAAGAAAATATATCTTCTCTAAGCAGATGCATAAATCAATCCAGAGGGTACACTAACCTAATCTTACTTAATCTAGTGGACTTCAAACTAGAACAATTTGCTTTGTAAGAGGCCAACAGCACATGCACTCTCAGTTGTAATTAAAAGTTAGAAATCATCTTTTTATGATGATTAAAGTCAAAACAACTTTTGAGAAACTCGGAAGTGGGAATTGAAAGATGGAATCGAAATCAAACCACTTATTTTGTCCAGCAAATGAGTTACCTTGTCCTGCTACTCAGTTTCTTTAATGGCCATGTCCATTAGTGAGGCCCGTTGGCACAGATACAAGGATTAATCATGCTTTCACTCGCAATAGCTGCAGAAATGCTAGACTTCACAGGCTTTAGATAAATTGAGATTAACCAGCATTCTCAACTAACTATAGATTTTCTTTAAGAAATATGTTTATTACAAAAAGCTGAAACACCTGACCCAGATCAAAACATCTATTTTTCGTATTGGCAATCTTCCCATTCTGCTCTGTGGACTTACAAATGATGTCTTTCTCTACGGAATGTAAATAGAATGTTTAATTTCTACTTCTTGTAAATAAAAATACATGCATTCAACCTGTACGAAATTACACAATAGTGAGAATGGATATGGTACTTATCAAGCTGTGTGAATGAATCTCTTAGCATTGTGTGGATAAGTGCATTTAGCACATTGTTCATACATCTATGTTTGCTGTATTCCCATGAGTCATGAATGCGTCTGCGGAAACAAAAGGCTGAAACCTGTAATTGTAGGCTGCCAGGAGATACGGTGTGTTTTTGTGTGCTCGGTCTTCCTCTCTGTTCTCATGTGTTTGCTATCACACTTTCTCGCCATCTTGAAAATTTCAGGCAATTTCCCACATGCTGCAGACTCCCTTTTTACATCGTTTTTCTCCACTCTATCTGGCCCCTGGCTCAAAAGTAGAGAACGATTCATGGTGGTTAGAAAAGACAGAACGAAGCAGTATGTTGTACCTTTTCCCTCACAATCAGTTTCAGGCAGGTAGTCACCAATTCATTTTAGATAAGTCAAGCGGACTAAAATAAGTGCGAACGGTGTATACGGTGTATTTAAGCAGTGCGATTAACAGCTCAACCAGCTGTACTGTCCTCATATACATCACACACATTAACTAAATTCTTTTGGCCATCTCCCCTTGCCCACTCTATCAATACTGACAGCTTATTCACATGTGAATCAAGACCACTTTAATGTCAGTCATGTTTACATTTTAATTCAGCTTCTTAATCATATTCAAGCCCAAAGGTTTAAACCTTCAGTAGTCAACCTGTCAGACACAGGAGAGATGAGAGCATTACAGAGTCTGTTCTTGGGCTAAATAGTCTTAGGATTATGGGCATTGTTTTACTAGAGTACACACTGCACTGGACTTTGTCAGTGTTTTATAATGAAGAGAAAGTGACTCGCATTGCTTCTACTGTTAAACCCCACTAAACATACCTGCAATACCTGAATTACTTCAATAACATGTTAAGCCCGGCTCCCTCTCCAGTCACCTAGCTTCCAATATATTGAATAGATGTCAGGGTATTGAGTCTGAGAAATCAAATTCTATGCTGAGTCAGTGTTTCTCAGCATGGTATAGCAGATATAGTTGCTTGCATCTACCTTGGCCATGTACATCATTACTTATTTGTGAGTAAACCAGGGTGGTTCAATGATTAAATATGAAGTTAAGGACTAGAAACCTACTGTGTTGGGACAGTTGACATTGTGTTCTTTTTGACATATTCAATTCTACAGGGTTCACTCGTCAGTGGATTGCCTAAACAGAAGTGTTATTGTTGGAAGCCATTTTAAGTTCTTTATGACTTTATTTCCTGAGAACCTAATCTGATTAATTTTATTTATACTGATGTTTTAACGCAGACTTCATATCTCACCATTACAGCAACTAGTGTAATAAATTTTATATACTTGCCACAATCCTACAGATTAATATCACAGTACACAAGCCCAGACATTAGTTCTCTTGCACTTATGCTATATGTGTTTTTTTTTTACTTTTTACTTTCACAAATATATCAATTTAAATTAAGAATTTATTTCCACACTGAAAGCTGTTGCATCTGAACCTGCTGGTGTCTCAGGGAAAGTGCAGACCTGCCCTAAAATGATTTATTTTTTAAATTATAATTGAAAAAATCCAGACACCCAACTGTTTGCTTGGAAAGAAGAGTCTGGTGATTAGTGTTAGTTTACAGGACAACTAAAGCAAAGCAAATGTACCGGATTTTATGTAATCTAATTACTGGAATTGGTACACAGACCACCCAAACCCAGTCCCTCTGAATCTCTGCAACTATTTACAGATCAGGTCTGCTTTTAAATTAAATCCAGACAATGGCCAAGCTTTTTGTATAGTTGTTTCTTTTTCTGTTATTTTGTGTATGCAATTTGTTTGGCAGAATGAAAAGGTTTAGCAACAAATGCCTGCAGTCCCAGTGAGTCTGTAGCTTTAAAGGCGGAGCTTTCAAAAACATAACTGACTAAACCCCCTCCCCACCCAAACCTAAGGCATAATTGTAATTGACTGTTTTTCTAATCACTCACAATGGCCTTTTAAGAAAACAATTGCATAATGACTGTGCCTCATTTCAGCATAGAACTGCTCGTTAGAGCCTCATAATGTGGCTCCCCCTAAACAAAGTCTTGCAAGAAAGTGGCATACACATAGAAAGTATTCCCATGTACTAAACAACATGGCTAGTCCACCTTGGCGTGGTATCATTCTGGAAATTAGTTAGGAAATGCAGCTGTGTTCATGATTGTGTTCTTGATTTATTTAAAAAAAAAATTTTATTTGTTTGTTTTTGATATTACTGCTTGCCCGGGTCCGGGTAGAATAAGGCTCCGGTGCTTATCCTTGGAGACTATGTTGCACTGAATGGAATGTCAGTCCATTACAGAACTGGTGCAGCGCAGGGCATGATCCGCAACCGGCTTCTTTTCCTTTATGCAATGTCAAACCAGCATGGAAGGCACTGCTGGGATTCAAAGCCTTGTGGTTGGCTAGACTGCTGCACCACCATTCAGTGCTATGTTTTTAATCAGAAATCTGAATGGAACTTTCAATTTCAAAATGGCAATGTACATGTTTTATAGTTACGATCATTGTAAGTCATAATAATGTTTCACACTATAAAACATTGGTGTTTGTCTTAATTTGTTATAGCGCTATTACAGGGATTGCCTTAACTTGAAATGTCCTGTGTCATATCTGTCCATCATAGCAATATTGGCCTGGTCAGAAAAGCAATAATGCCAAATTCCTATAGAGCAAAGCCTGCAATATCCTTTATAACAGCAATATGATAATATTATAGGTGATATTGTAAGGTCAGAGAAAGGTTGGGAGTGTGTTAACGATATGAATTCTGATTAGAGTTCCGATAACTGCCATTTCAGCCTGCCATTTTATCAAAGCAACCTGTACACTGTCTGCCCCAGTGTTTATGGATATATGGATAAATATATGAATTGTACACGCAACAAACCTGATAATAAAATATAACACTAGTAAACAAATGCAGAAGTGAACCTGCTGGGCTAAATAAAGAACTAAATAGTGTCTCCCTTGTACAAAATGTTCCTCTGTCAGCATAAAATAACCTAAACGTTCAGATCTAGCATTTCAGGGTTAATCCTTATATAGTGCTTCTGTACAAATTTACCATGACCACTGCCTACGCAGGAAGAGAAAATGCAGGTGGGAGCAATTTCTGAGACATATGGAACATCAGAGGCAAGCATAATCTGAAAAAAGGAACAGCCATTAAACAAGCCAACTTTCAGTGACAAGTTGTCCTGGGCACATTTTTCATGATTATTGTTGTTATGGAGCAGGTCATTGCAGCTTGGGCTGAAAAACAGCAATGATAGATTCTCTCTTTCAGGCTCTCGCTCTTCCTCTCAACTTTCTCCACCTTGTTTTTCTAAACAATGATTATCATCATCACAGCTGAAGTTGGAGCATGTACTGAATCGAGGCAATCTAAGGGAAGCTCTGCATTGAGCATCAATTATTTAGCTTCTGTTGCTTTGTACAAACAAGCTCCCCTGGTAGAGAGATGGGCGCCTCTCCACAGCCAATTACGTCCAAATGTTCCTCTCATTTATTATTGAGCATGGAAGTCTTGTACAGGTTGTTGTGCACCCGACCTGGCATGGAGTCCATTGTGCCAGGCTTTGATCAGGACACCGCTCACTGTTGTGGGATGTGGGGTGCCCTTCCTGCTGCCTTGCCCTGGTGCTGTTATACCAGCACAGGGTCTACAGTTACTCCGTGCAACTCAATGCTTCCATGAGCCATGGTGGATAATTAGAGTGGCAGTGCTGTAGGGGTTTGCTTCCCAGCATGCCCTTCCACTGACACCCCTGATGTTTCTGCCTTTTCCAGTGGTGTTGCTTTCTTGGCATTGCTGATGAACTCCACAAGGTGAACAACACGTATACAAACATTGCAGCTTTATTATGTAGTCACATAAATTTAAACAAATAAGTCAAACACAAGTGATGTGTTACAAGGTGCAGATCAATATTGTACAACCGCTACTATGTTAATTCCCTGATTCCCTTCTGAATAGCTTTTACTCTTTTGGACTCAACTGAGTCCCTGTTTACTCAAGGCTGTGTTGGGTCATTCACCCTTAAGCCATGTCATGTTAAATAACAGCAAAAACCGCATAAAAGTGTTCAAACCACCAGTACCTGTGCTGTATTTGTAAGCCTGCATCTCAGTCTTTTGTTTTTCAGTTATTTATGCCACCCAACTTAGTGCTTTTTTTCTGTAGTTTAGATAATAACAGATCATATTTGACCAAGAGAAATCAGTCATATGCCTTACGAACAAACTGCTATAACTAAATTTACCTCTGCAGTAACTGTGCAAGAAGAATGACATAATAATGCAAACAACACTGAAACCAACAACCTGTGTTGTGCTGTTACATATCACGGTTATAATATAAGTCTTAAGTAAGGCTGTCTGCCTTAATTCAGAGAAGAAATGGCCCTTTTTGTTGAATGATTATATATTGCCATCTCTTTCATAGGGCAGAAACCTTTTAATCATTACATATTAGGGGTGTAATGATGCAAAAATGCCACCATGTGCATCGCAGAGACTGACAATGTCACATTTATGTTTATTATGCCATCTAAAACAGTTGCATTTTTTAAAGACCAGAGTGTGCAATCATACATCATGCTTCCATACACATTTTAAACCCCTCCTTTATAATAATTTATTTTAATGGCAGCAGAATAAAGATTCTTCTTGTTAATTGTTTATTCATTATACATTTGAATTGCTCTTCAGAAATAAAAAGGAGTGTTTTATTTGGTTATTTGATGTATACAAAAATTAGGGCATTTTTGTAAAGCAGTGTACAATAGAGCATTTGATTTACAGTTTTAAACCACTGTTTCTAGTTCCTTTTAACTGCAAGGGACTAAAGGTTTTTCAAAGTGTTTTCAAGAAAAGGTACATTGTTTTGCCTTGTTTACACTTCAGAAAATCGCAAGAAAATTGAACATGAACTCAGTATCATGAATCGAATTAAATCTTATCGGTTTACCCCTATTACACAATTCTTGTTTTCATTGCACTTAACATCATCAGTGCCATTACTATGCTATGAAGTCAAGATTCAAAGTTGCTGGAGCCTATGTATATCTTGCTGTCAGTCAAGACATAATTTATAGCAACATGTCAGGGATAAAGAGAAAGACAGTATGAGAGAGAAAGAGAGATCTCATTCTCTGGCTCTCCTGGGTTGGCCAGAGGCCAAGAGGAGAGAAGTGAGCTGTCTGAAGAGATTTTGGTTGCATGTGTCTGTTCGTGTGCGTGTCTGTGAGAGAGAGAGAGAGAGAGAGAGAGAGAGAGAGAGTGAGTGGGGTTGCGGGGGGGATTGGGTGGGTCAGAAGGAGATGTGGCAAGCAAGCCTTGGCTCAAGTAATTGTGTGGCTCCCAGGTGATGGAGGCTTTTATGCCATTAACCATGTCTCTCCTGCCGCGAGCGTGCCAGCTCTTTAACGAGCCGGTGCTGCTAATTTCGGAGCTAATATCGAGTCGTTCCACCTTGCCAGACCACCCACAGCAGGTGCTGCTGGGATACAGCAAGTCTGAATGGACAGAGTAAGAGTGAGAAACAGTGAGGGAATGATCAGTAGACCGATTTGCTCTCTTTTTGATAGGATGAGGTAGGTTTAGAGAGAAGACATTGAGGATGACTGCTCAACACACTGCTTCTGCCATGTGTGTCGCCTCTGCTACCTGTCTTTTCTCGGCTGAGAATTTAGCAAGAATGTGGCCTGTTTAAGTGTGTGAGATGACATATGGCAGTTTGTGGTGCATGCTGCTGATGGTATATGCATTGGTATGTCAATGAGAGTCTATGTGTTTGATTATGATTCACTCAAAAATGTTTGTAACTACTGTAGCAGCGATGGAGATGGTTGTAATTGCTGCAGGTACTCTGGATGGCTGTATTTGGGATTTAATTCAGCTTGGCAGCCAGTTTTATGATGAAACAAATGGAATCAGATGAAACTGTAGCTTGGTTGAAATAAAATCTTCAGCACTGCTGGTTCAGCAAAATTCTAAGTAATGTTACAATATAATCACACCGTGCTATCTGAATGTAACCATTTCTGGAAATTACTTCAGATAGTGAGTATTTGGATAGTGGAAGTCCTTCCTCCATTCCATATGTCCTGCTGTGTCCAATTACTCTACCTACTTCCAAAGATGTTAACATAATACTGTGGCATGGGGTACATTCTGATTAACACATGGATATTGGGGTCTTTCTACATTCCTCATGCATCTCCTCATGTCTCACTTGTGTGATTGTAGTTAATTACTGCCCAACAAATGATTACTGCATAACAATGTGCTATAACTGCATATGTTTAAATAATTTGGCATAGATAGAGAAAGTGTCACACTGTTTGCTACCTCATTGTGCTTAATACTGCACCCATGCTTGCTCGCAGATAGTGGAAATTGATATCTTCAATCAAATTCAGCTGGGCTAGTATTCTATGTATTGAGAGACATGTCGGAAACGAGCATCAGCTTAGTGTAAATATTTGTTTTAAAAAAAGATCCTCATGCGCCTGCACATACTGTACCGTGATAAAGGATTTAGGCTATCAGCCAAGCATATTGCAGCTGTGGTGTAGGATGTATTCAGTTATTCTGAGTCCTTTCTGCCTCAATCCCTTTCTTCTTCTCTCCTTTTCTTTCTCTGGGGAGGGACTCTGAGACCAGCTTACTCCATCAATACACCTAGCCTGGAGGTATAGAGTGAGTAATTGGACATTGCAGCCGGACCGAGCCTTTGGCCTGATGTCCCATCAGTGTGATAGCAGTTTCCATCCTCCTTAGAGTGTTAGCTATTTAGATTGGTGGCTGAGCCTGTGTATTTTTACAGTAGTTTACTATATGCTGTCACCTTTTATAGCTGCAGTGTACAAGCAAGTGATTACAAATCTTTTTGTTTTTGATTGCTTGAATAGACAGGAGCAGGTTTTGCTGCCCACAAATGTATTAATGTCTAGTGATAATGGGCCCCATGTTAGAAATTGTAGGTCCAGGTTAAGAATCCCAAGTATAAGTGATAGTAGAAATTTCTTAAAGATGCAAATATCCCCAAAAAATTCTAGGTGCCAATAAAAGACGTATAAATGATAATATATTCAAATGAAACGCAGTCTGACTAGAGCATCATCACTAGGTGTAGTTTTGTGTACACACGAACTGTGGTGCTAAAATTATATGCACCTTGGTAAAGACAATTAACTATAGAAATCTGTTAAAATGTTGATTTTAGACCATGGGTTTCCTTAGACATGGGTTTACTGGATTGTAACAGGATTGTACAGAATTGTAATGCTAAGTTTGTGTCCTTTTGTAAGTCTCTCTGGATAAGGGCATCTGATAAATGTGTAAACAAATCTGTTGCACAGAAATACTTGCTGTTTGCTTCATTAAGGTAAATTCAGACCTGAAAGGGTTACTACAGTTAAACATTTTTGTTCTACTCCTTTGTGTTTTGCCAAATAAACAAAGAAGATGCATCTAAAAACCTTCCCACTTTGGGCTGTTATTGGTTTATTCATGTGTCTGATGAGCTGGAACTAGCTAACTGGGCTACTCTAGCTAGCTAGATTTTCTTTGGAGGCCGTATTAGAGTTCATGATCTTAACTAGTTATTTCTTCCACCTATATTCTCAATAAACTTTTTTCATTTTTCTTCTCTCAATATAGGAAATGGCAAAATTTTTGTTCATGGCAACTGAAACCATCATGTGATTAAAAAAAAACCCTTTTTGACCATTTAAACATGTACAACAAAGCAGATCTAGTCCAGCAGCTGCTGTCTTCATATCCAAAGTGGGAAGCAGCAAACTGGATTTGGCACAGTTCTCTTCTGTACTCCTAAAATCCAAGCAGAGGGAGGATTTATGTTGGCGATTCTGCTTTTCAGGCATCACTTTCGCCGTGTAATCGCATTGCGCTGGCTTACCTGTGCTGCCCCCAATGAGTTTATTCATGGCTAACGGGATTTGGTGCACCGCACAGCTCCATGGAACCACGCTGCCGCTACGGCTCTCCACTGCGCTCATAATTACAACCTGACAGGACATCGGCTCTGACAAACTCACATTCTGAAGATGTGAGAGAGGACACCACTACACATATGCTTAAAATTAATCAGGCTATTTTTGTTGAAATGATGGTTTTGATCCCTGCTTCTCTGTGGGCATACTAGTGATATTGTTGAGGAAAGTGGGTAGTGGACTAACAATGACTACAGACAATGCTATGATTTAAGGGGTATAATACTCCTTCCTGCTATACCAGACCAGTAACCTTCTAGGAAGATGGGTTATTCTTTTATGTGTAAAATAACAGAAGTAGATTGTGTTCTGAATGCATTATTTACCTCTACCAACAGCAATCATAGTAATCTTATTCTAGCAGAGCATTTAGTGCTAAAAGAAACATTTGTGAGAATGGAATTGGTGGTGGTGGAATGCTCGATGAACAAGATGCAAGACAAGACAAGATGGAAACCATGCTTAATACACAGACAGAAGCAACTGAAGTGAAAAAGAAATTAGTGCACTCTAAGCTATTATTTGGTATGATACTGCACAGGTTTCCAGCACCACACGCTGAAACTGTATAAATCGTGTAGAAAACATTTGTGGCAACAGCTCAGCATAATTTTGCGTTGTTATTTAGGACATACGGAATGAAAGACACACACAAGTGCTAAAACTTTGCTAAAGCAGGTGCAAGTATTTCTTAACTTAATAAAGTTAAAAATGTATGGCAACTGTGCCCATAGTAAAGATAAGGTAACTTTATAAAGAAACTGTCACCGTTTTTCATGTAAATGAGCAAAATGCAAGCAGTTCTGGACTAGAATCGTGTATAATCTTTGGTTCAGCATAATATCTCGATGCCTTCTGAGGCCTGTGCTGGTGTGTAAAGTGTCAGTAGACATGTAGTGTGTGCGATTGGCCGTTAAGAGCATTGAGGCGACCAGATTGGCCAGACAAAAGAGAGGCTGTCAGATGAAAAGGTCGCTGTGCTACATGTACAAAGTGAAAGTGATGTCAGAGCTTCAGAGGGAGACCTGTCAAGTCATAACCTTACAGTAGGCATATAGAGATATTGAGACAAAATTAAATAAACCTCCATAAGGATATGGGAGGTATCCTTAATGCACAGCATCGCAAGTAAAATACATATGTATATTTAATATTACTGCTACTATAATGTTTTTGATTAAAAAAGACCACTTATGGAGAGAGATAAATGGCTTTGAGCCTGACACACAATTGAAAGCATTCACATTTTAACATGTTGTGCAGAAAACATGACAACACTGCGCAAGGACATAAATCTTTCGCATAAGAGCAACGGAAAAAAAAGCAGTTATGGCCTGTTGAAGTCGTTTTACTCTTTCTACATGAGGATACATTTTTCCTTTGAGGATGTCAAAAACGCCTTCTCCTAACAGCTCAATATCAGAGCAGATTTTGTTCTTTTGAGGAAGTGTCCAATTTTCCTCTGCAAATTGTTCAAAATGTGTCTAAAAGCTTTCCAAGAAAGAGTGAAGCTGCTCTGAAGACAAAAGTCTGTGCAGTTTATTTTTACTGAAAAATCCATATAGTGCCTCACGTCTGTGTTTTCACTATTATAGTAGCTTCACAATAGTGGCTTAATCTATATCCTGTCTGCTATCTATATATACAGTGTGTACCATATAGCATATAATTTACAGTTACTGTTTGAAGCATATTCGTTTCTAGGTACAATTTGTCAGTTATCCTCTAACCCAGGGGTGTCCAAACCTTTTTTAAAGGGGCCAGACTGGACCATGTCATAAAAGCAAAGTGCTGGCCTTACTTTCCAAAAACATTATTTAGAATTATTAAAATTATAAAAAAAAATAACAACAGAACAAGTAATGTATGTAACTACTGAGTTCATTTCACACAAAGTAAGATTTTTAGCACAACAACTGCAGCAGGATATCAAAAGATTTAAAAATAAGATAACTAACTGCGTATTTTGCTATGCATTACCGGATTTTGGGAACTCAATAATAAAGCATGTTTTAAATTTTTTACCCATACCCAACTAAATGTAAAAATATTGTACAGATAGTCCTAGAGTTAAAGTTCAAAACCAGGTGCTGCAACTTACCAGAAGAAACAGACCAGTTAAAATAATATGAGGGCTAGTGTTGTGCCCTCGACTGCATTAAACACGATAGGTCTGGTATGACTGCTGTATAGTTGTGACATGCAAGATCTCCTAATAAAAGTGAATCTGAAATATCGACCAGCTCTTGATTAGGTCATTTATTCACTGCTGCCACTAGTAATGTATTTTGATGCTGCGGGCCAAGTAAAATCTGTCTATAGGTCGCATTTGGCCCTAGGGCTAGACTTTGGACACCCTTGCTCTAACCCATCCATCAATGGAAAAGAACCTTTGCAGGATGGAATTTGACCTGATATCAGCCTCCTGAATGGGAATCATTTCCATTACATTTGTATTGGATGTGGCTGTAGCGTGTTTCTAATGTGTGTATACTGTGTGTGTTTCTGAACATGCTTCCCACATATGTTTCTCTACATTATCGTCTACCAAATGATTCTTGCTGGTAAGGCTTTATGCGTGAATAAGAACTGAGTATTTTTTAGTGCATTACTTTATAAATAAATTAATAATATATTATAATTCTAAGGTTTATGATACATACTAATAAGAGAGAAGTATACAAAGTACCATTTGCGTCCGCCATCACACTGAATCACAGTCATTCAGCGCAGAACTGGATTTGTGTTGTCACTGTTTGCTGTTACTTGGATATAGGTTGTCCCAGTCACCTCTACTGTCTCATGTATCATCTGCTTTGGTGTGGATGTAATAAAAGCTTTTGCATTAATTTCAAGCACTTTTCCAAGTGTAGGACTATACACCCTTTCTATTTTTATAGCCTCTTCAGCAAAACAAAAGAGACACTAAATTGCTTTCAGCCAAGAAAGACTGCAGTAAAGGATTCAGTAAATTGTATTCAGAGCTATTGTAGAGTACATGCCACTAAACTACTGGTAAAGACAATTTATTCCAAATGTGGGCTTCCGTAGAGCCTTTAGCTGAACTTGCAAGGCCAATGTGTAGCAGTAAGAGAGCAAAAATGGGAAAGAAAGAGGAAAGGAGAATTATGGATCTGTTTCAAGAAAAATGAACGATTATTCAC
Organism: Parotocinclus haroldoi; assembly: GCA_034779995.1. Lineage (NCBI taxonomy): Eukaryota > Metazoa > Chordata > Actinopteri > Siluriformes > Loricariidae > Parotocinclus > Parotocinclus haroldoi. Next base: position 31,967 of record JAUZST010006035.1, read on the forward strand.
CTCCAACAGGTTTTTAGTTTTAGCATAATTGCTTTTTTTAATTGCCCTCATGACTATATTCATAATCAATATACAGTGTGTCACAGACAGGCTGTCAGTTTTCTTCTCTCCCCTCATCTTTGTTTTACACCCGTTATGTTTTAGCAGGTATTGCTCTACAGTGAGAGGCAGAACAACAGCACAGAGCTCTGCTTGTTCAGCAACCTTTTGCTTTTTGTTTACCTCCTGTTTTATGTTATGCTAAATAAATGACTTACTGATATGGATCTATGATCTTTGCTGTAAGACGTACTCTCGTGTTATATTTTAAAGGGCGAAGGTTTAAAGCACTAAAAATGACAGGATGGGCACCGCTGTCTGAGGCGCCTGCCCACATGTACAGAGAAACATGCTTGAGTCCCAGCAGTGTCTTTCGGTTGCATCGGGAGTCACCTACATTTATGATTTACTGGGTCTCGGGATCATCTCCTTTCATTGCAACATCAACCCGCTGTTCATTGCAACATCAACCCGCTGTCCAGCAATTTTTAGCAGACACATCCCCTGGCCAGTAAAACGCAGTGTAAAATGTGACAAATAAACTTCTTCACATTTTTGGTTGGTGGACTATTTTCAGTCCAGCAGTGATACTGTGGGTTTTTAAAAACCTCCAAAAGCACTGCTATGTCTGATCCACTCATACCAGCATGACACACTAACACACCACAACCACATCAGTGTCACTGTAGTGCTAAGAATGATCCACCACTCAAATTCCTGATATGTGGATGCTGAAGAGTAACACTACATAAATTAAATAAACACACAAAATAAACAAGAATGTGGTGGTCCTGTAGGTGTCTTGGCCATTAGAAACAGAGTAAAAGGGAAAAACAAATGGCTTTGCTGTAATTGTAGAACTACAAAGTGCATCTATATGTTAGTTGAACCTGATAAAATAAGTGTAGAAACAAGGAAGTGTACCTAGTAAATTGATTTTAGTTCCTATTAAACTGAAATTACTGCAAATGAATGCCAGCTCTGATACAGTTAATAGACACTGACAGCAATGGCATATTGACTTTACTAAATAATAGTGTAGTACACACAAGACTTTAAGAGAATGTTTCAGTCTCTGGAGAAGCAACATTCTTTTAAATCTAAAAACAAGCATTTCTTGACTGAATATAGCCACTGGCTATGCTTAGAGTATTGTTTCCTTTGCTAATATCTCCTGTTTACTCAAGCGTAGACACATTTTGACCCAAGTGTGAGTTCACTGTTTTATTATTTCATTGTGTGAACTTTTTGTTCTTTAAGCTGCAGTTGGACAGCCTTAGAGATACAAGTACTCTCTCCAAAGACATATATTATGTACTGTATCATATATAGTATTATTAACACTTTATTATAAACATTATGTCCCATAACATTCGTTTAAATGTTTGGCTCTGTTAAGGTTCCTACCTTTTCCCTTGCAGTGCTGCCTGGCCGATTGCTGTTACAGAGCAATTAGTGAGGCGGCTTATGACCAGTGTCTAGTTAATGACCTGATGACGAACAACTGAGTCTTCCTCTACTTAAGCATGAGTTTTAGCAGTGTTCATGACCAGGTCGTTTCACTCCACCACGCACCCGATCACCGGTGCGCACACACTCAGCCACGCCTTGACACACTGGACATTTGCTCGCTTAGTTTGTTGGCTAGTTGGTAATGTCCTGGGGCTTTTAGTGCCAACAGACAGGTACGGGAGAAACCCCCGAGGTATTTAGCGTTTGAGGGACACTTTTAGGGGTTTTTGTTCCGTTCTCAGGCTCGGCTTATACGTGCGCTCCTTGCACATCTGAGCCCGCGCCCCCTCCACCCTCGGCCACTATTTAACCTGGCTGACCTCTGTTTGAGATACACCCTGGCTAGAGCCGCCACCCGGCTGCGCGTTGGAAATATACGCGCCCCAGTATGGCTCACTACATGCGCGCTCGAGCTCACGCTCGTTCCCCGGCGCTTCGGCGCCTTCTGCAGTCGATCTGCGCTTGTGCTGCACGCATGCTCGAGCTCACACTAGCCCTTTAACGCTCCAGCGCCTTCACCCCAGTCAGCTGCCCGCTCCCAATGAGACGCGCCCCGTCTTGGGTTCCGCTACCTGGCTTCCTTGCACTGCATGCACGCTCAGGCTTGCGCTTGCCCTCTGGCATTCGGGAGTCCCCCCGTGCCTCACAATTTGGGAGATGTCCCAAATCGGCACCTCATCGTGCCTTTTGCATGCTCGCCCACAGTCCTTCCAAGGCAGCTGATGGTGTCTGGGAGTCGTGGCTGGTAGGAGCTGCACCCCGGACCCGTGGCTGGTGAAGTTTGCATCCTGGGTCCACTGCCAGAGGGGTCGCCTGGCTGCTGTAAGCCCCTATAGGGCCGCTATTGACGCCGAACCCCATATCCGGCTGTAAAGGGCAGTTCCCTGGCGTTCACTGTGATTTATTCACAAAAGGCGCACCTTTTCACCTTATGTTTTCTTATATTTTTTTCCCTTTTCAGTTTGGTTATATATTATTTCCCCATTATTATTATACGCCGTGGGATTCCTTGGTCCCGCATGCTTGGGTCCTATCACATACTGTAACACCGTCTCTATATGTTTCTTCTTCTTATTGCACATTGTGACTCTAAGAAAAATACTCTTCTGTATGTATGCTTTTGATTTTGCCTATCTACATCACTTTTATTGTTACAATGTGTTATTTGCACACTGCTCACAAAAATTCATTTTGAAATATCTCCCAATATTTGTGAGCAGTGTGTATATTTAGAACAGCCTAAATATGCTATGATTATTACATTTTCCACATAGACACGTTAGCTACACAAAGGGACATTGTCAAAAACATAAATAAAAACAGTATACAATGATTTGTATATGAATGACACATATTTAATTGAATACACTACCAAGACAAGATATTTAATGTTCAAACATATAAACTTTAGTGTTTTGTGCAAATATTTACTCATTTTGAATCTGATGCCTTCACCACATTCCAAAAGAGTTGGGACAGGGGCAACAAAAGACTGGGAAAATTGAGGAATGCTCAAAAAACACCTGTTTAGAACATTCAACAGGTGAGTGTCATGATTGGGTATAAAGGGAACATCGTTCAGTCGTTCACAAGCAAGGATGGGGTGAGGTTCACCAAAGTGTACAAAAGATAAAGAACAATGTTTCTCATCAGGCAATTGTAAGAAATGTAGGGATTTCATCATCTACAGTCCATAATATTGTCAAAATATTTAGAGAATCTAGAGAAATCTCTGCAACTACACGTCAAGTCTGAAAACCAACCTTCGATCCCTCAGGTAGCACTGCATTAAAAACCAACCCCGTTCTGTAATGGATATTACCACATGGGCTCTGGAACACTTCATAAAACCATTGTCAGTGAGCACAGTTCATCGCTCCATCTACAAGTGCTAGTTAAAATTCTACCATGCAAAGTGAAAGCCATATATCAACAACGCCCAGAAACGCTGCCAGCTTCTCTGGGCCTAAGCTCATCTGGGATGGACTGAAGTAAAGTGGAAAAGTGTCCTGTGGCCTGACATTTCAATTTGTTTTTGGAATTCATGGATGTTGTGTCCTCTGGGCCAAAGAGGAAAAGGACTGTCCTGATTGTTATCAGCACAAAGTTCAAAAGCCAGCATCTTTGATGGGGTTGTGTTAGTGTCCATGGCGTGGGTAACTTGCACATCCATGAAGGCACAATTAATGCTGCAAAGTACATAGAGATTTTGGATTAACATATACTGTCATCCAAACACCTTTTTATGGTCATCCCTGTTTATCTCAGCAAGACAATGCCACATTTTGCACATGTTACAAACAGTGTGGCTTTGTAGCAAATGAGCGTTGGCAGTTTCTAAATTAGTTGGCTATGTCACTTATAATGGCATTATTTATTTGAAAAGAGTAGCCTAAACACATGATCATGACTAGACCCTCTAGTGAGTCAACATTTACACTTTCATTCAATGTTCATATTAAACAGTGACAGAGTCTGTGAACTTTGGAAACTTTTGTATAAGCCGATAATTATCAGTAGTTAATTTGCTAATCCCCACTCCTGGTGGATAAGTAGCTGGAACATATTATAATGTAAACTGAGGCCCAGATACAGTACTTGTGCTTAAAGTGAGGTGAGTGCTCATTCCTGTGCTCATCCTGCACTGCTCACAAAAATTAGGGGATATTTCAAAATGAATGTGAAGAGGATCCCAACTGCTGGACAATCTGATCCTATTCCTGCCGCATCACTGGCACTGTGCTTTGGCACTCTTGGCCATACACCCTACTCAACAATCAATGTGTGACACTTGTCCAGTTTGACATGCTTCTGTTCACCTCATGAATATGTAACTTGCTACTTAATAATGGAGTTTTAATCTCATTGGTGTGATTAAACAACTTTCTTTTCATTTTCTTTTCTGGAGATGTCTCTTATTATAGAAGAGATTCTGATCAAATAAATGCATTATGAAAGATTTTTCCACTGAGAACATTCTGTAAATCAAGAATCTGATTTTGACATTCTGACACATTTTAAGACTAACTAAACTGCAAATAGGAATAATATGAACTAGCTTAATGCTATAAGGATTTAAAAATCTTATGATTACTAATCCTTGTTTGTTATTATTGTTATTATAACAATTTAATATGCATAGATTTTTCCTAAAAATGTCAACAAATGTAATGAGAACTATATTGGACCATTCTGCTGATATTTTTTTCTGATAATTATCCCCTTCAGTGATGACCAACAGCACAACATATGTGTAACTAAGTCAATGCAAATGTTAATGAAGTTACCATAGGGATAACATTTACTTTAATTAGGAAAATAACCCAGACTATGCTGTGTTTTGCTGAAGCAAGGAGAGGAGGAACAAAAGGAATTGATTGGTTTTGGCATTTAGTCTCTGATCGCTGGTGTCATCTATTGCTTCAGGAGGCAGGAAGATAATCTAGAGTGACATTTCTTGTCTGGTTGTATTTTTTTCTACACTGATGAAGGCAATTACAGCAATCTTAAATGATCATTTGCACAACTTTCAGCTGCTTGATTTTTTTCCTGTGCTCTCAAAATTGGAATGCACCAGGGTGATTAGCTAATTTGGTAAATCGAGCAATCTGGTAATATGCAAGGTGAAGCGCTCATATATTAGCTGTTTACATAACAACACATAGCAAAACCGAAATATCCCGCTGCTACAGCGTTCTGATGTTGTTAAATAATGTGTTATGAGATACTGGACTGCTTGCTATTTGGACTAAATAGGAATAGGAAATCTTGTAACTTTCCTTCCTAATAAAAGCCATATGTGAGATCTTACTATTCTTCGTTTCTTCTGCAGTATTTTGTGTCACCTCACGAACTTCTCTTATTAGATATGAAAGAGGTCCATCTGACAAAGTCCATCTCAAGCTGTCCCTCTAGTTTTCTGTTTATATGGAATAAAACAACTCTATCTCACCCTGTTTGGCTCTTCAGCTATGTGCCTATTCTTCTCTTGACTTTTTGTATGTTTACTTCCTTACTTTGCACGTTATTATTTAGATAACTGCAGTGTTACACTCTACAGTACTGACTTTATCCATCTCCATGTTCAAATATTGATCATCATAGGGTAAGATAGTGTAAAGTATTGTGGAAAGACTGAGCTGGACTGTATCTGTGCATCAACCTGGACCAGCACTATTTCAGTAGTTCAGTGCTGCTTGATCCTTTTCCTTCGAAGGTACTTAAAAAGTCATCAAGGAGGCATTGGGTAAATATTGCCACGATGTCATTTCATGTTTGTTGCATTACTCTCGTAGAACGAGATAAATATCTTGTTGGGGTGAAGGTCACATAACCTCAGAGCTTCAAGAAATATTCGGTAGACCGACATAATGCTTTCCAAGTTTGCGGAACAAATGAAATTCTGCTGCTCTGTTGCACTTTGCCACCAAACAACCATTACAACTACCTTTATATATTGTCTGAGCAGTAGACCATCAAATGGTGTTTTCCTGCTCGTGCCTCGGTCTGAAAGATTGAGGATAGCAATCTGCCACTAGGATGTAAGGACATGATGTGTCTGTCTATATTCTGTGGTCAAACAGTCTTATTATATTTTGGATGATTTTGTGCTTTAAACCTAAGCATGAGTTATATTTGGCATGTGTGTGACAATAAGGCAGGCAGTTTGAATCTTCAGCAGCAAATGTTTTCTCAGGAAATCACATACATTGGGGACTGAATGGCCGAAGGGTAGAGAATAGCTACGGAATTCATGCCTGCTTCTGAGGACAGTATTAGCATATTCAATATAAAGCCAAGTCTGCAAAATAGTCTGAATACTAGGATGTGTTTATATTTAGCATGTCAGCTTTGCTTCACCTCAGCTGTGTGTTAGTTTGATTACAAATACGAACAATATTTGATCATTTTCTCTACTAAGAGCCAGGCATTGTCTTGTGAAAGGTGCATTTCTTTTGGTCTTTCCCTATCCATGTAACTGGTTTTACATTTTGGTGGTAAAGAATTAATCCGAATGCTGGCTGGTGGTGCAACGCTGGCGATCGGGCTGATTTATTGCAGACTTAATTCAGAATGGCTGAAGATGATGAACGCCACTGAAAGTAGGCAGTTACACGTTGGAAGTACGAAACTGGCTATTCCGAGCTGTTTGATTGAGAATCACATAAATCAGGAAACTAAGCCCTCGGTGCAGAGTCCTACAAATTTCTAAACAAAAATCTGCACTGGGTATATTACTTTATTATTGGAGCATCGCAGGTCGCATGCAGTTACTTACTGTATAAATTCTGGGGATTTATATGGCTTTCAAATAAAAAGCTATTGACTCACATAAAAGAGATGTATGTTTTTTCACTGCTTCTTTTTTGTATGAGAGAAGCTTTTACATATGAAAGCTGATGTGTTAGAACTAAAAGTAGCCTGAAAGCACAGGGCTGCATTCTCAGTTTGTGACGCAAGTCAGCAATTTAAGTGCAAAAGAAGCATTAATGGATATGGAGGGGAAGGTGTTTGTATTCATGTTTGCGATAGATGGACACATAAACACTGTACATTTCATGGAAATTACCTGTGTGATGTTTAAACCCCCAAAGTTGCTTTTCCTGAGTGAGTAATGTTCACAGGCAGGCATTTCTTTCATTTGCTTAGTTTTGAAATATATAGTGAAATATTGTGATTATGGTGCATTGTAAGGCAGAGCTATTACATACGCTTGCCTCTGAAATGAATAGTAAATAAGTTTAAACATTCTTGAATTCCAAACACAGATGTAATCTAAAAACCTTTGTCTGTGGTCCATCCATGTGGCAGTTATATCGAAACATATGTTTATGCTCTAAGTTCAGACATAGACAAATACTAAATTAACTATGCACATGTAACTCCAGTCTGAATATAGCTGATATACAGCTACGTGCAAAAATCTTAGGCCACGATTTTAATAAACATTAATATTTTTTTTTCAGGAAAAAATTTAAAAATCAATGGTATGGACTGACAATTAAGTTTCAAAATATGGGGTACAATCATTGACAATGTGTTATATACGCTCATTAAACCATTATTACAACAATAAATCAAATGATGGCCTGAGATGTTTGCATAGCACTGTATTTTTAAATATTTTAATACACTCCTTTAGTTTGTTTGAATCAAGATTATATATAGAATCTTAGAATAAATCATCCTGTATGTTATCTGCCAGTCTTAATCTGAATTAATATATAGATCTCCAAAAAGGCAGCAATCTAAAAGTCATTGAGTGAGCCACCACACAAAAGCTCAGGTCCTGGCTAATCAGAACTTCGACCCACTTCTTGATTTCATTGAGTCAATTGATCCAAGGTCTCATGTCGAACCAGAACAAAGTCAGTGTAAATGGCAATTTTAGTGCTGCTTTGCGCTGTGCCATGGCACCTCTGCTGCCTAAACGGTGGGTAACTGGCATAGATGGGTTCATTGATTTTATAAATAGCTGTCAAAAAAGAGTCAACATCAGATAGTCGTCTTAGACCAATTCCTTTATTGCTGGTTCTCTTTACTGAATTGCTGCAGTTTTTGTACTTGCAAAGCAGAGAAGGTTACAAACCATCTCATGCATTATGAAAGCTCTGACCATTAAGTGAATGACAGAATTAATGCTTTTGGGATTCTAATACACTAGCTTACTTTACAATATGCTCACTTTCAATATTTCTGTTAAAACTATTTTAATGTATTTGTGTTTATATTAGACATCGATTTTGAGAAAGGATGCTGATGTTATATTGATATCTATTCATTTCTATGCATGCTTTTGCTATGAAATTATGTAAGACATCACAGGTGAGGTTCTGTTTGAGTGGTTGATAATTTTCAGCACTTCAGTGACATTGGCATGATGGAGACATATAAGTGTGTGATCTGCTGGTGCAAGTGGATCAAACACAGCAGTGCTGCTGGGGTTTCTGTTTCTGAAGTAGTATTAATTTAATGGCTGATTTATGTAATTTTACACACATGTACACACACACATAATACACACGATAATAATATTTTATTATAACTTAAACTATATATATATATATATATATATGTGTGTGTATGTATGTATATGTGTGTGTGTGTGTGTGTGTGTGTGTGTGTGTGTGTATATAATATATATG
>JAUZST010006036.1:0-15139 GCA_034779995.1 Parotocinclus haroldoi
GAGAGACGGACGGACGGACGGACGGAGGAAGGGAGGGCGAGAGAGCGAAGGGGGGGGGTGACAGATGGACAGAGACGGAGAGACCAAGAGACAGAGGGAGCGAGACAGACGGACAGATGGAGAGACAGACAGACCCGGGGGGGAGGGTGTTGGGGCGAGAAAAAGAGTGACAGAGCCAGATGTGGGGGGTGCAGACAGACAGACAGACAGACAGACAGACATCACCACAGACTGTTTTTGGATATCTTACAGAACCCCCGTGAAGCCGACGCCATGACCAAAGTGCAAGCTGAACTGGACGAGACAAAAATTATTCTGGTAATGTTCTTCTTCACGAGGTCACTCTTAACTATAGAACGAACCAAAGTGCGTTTCCTATCCCATTAAAACCACCGGCAGCTCCGTGTCAGTGCTCATACTGTCAGCGATGGGTCACCGAATTCATCCTGTCCTCATCAGTGTTTGTGCCATGCGCCGTATTCAGACAGTTCCCCGTTTCCCCGTTACAGCACAATACAATGGAGTCCCTTTTGGAGAGGGGAGAAAAACTGGACGACCTGGTACAGAAGTCGGAGCATCTGGGAAACCAGTCGAAGGCCTTTTACAAGACGGTCAGTTTACCCAGTACAAGCCGTGTAACTTTTAAATGTAGTAGAGAGATTATACGAGTGCTAAAAATGAGGGAGGAGGGAAAAAAAAACCATGAACCGTAGTAGAATCGAAACGAAGGCAGTTGAGATCAGAACGAAATACAATTGGATGAAAAAACGAAAAGTAACAAGGAGAAGATTTAACTCTTAGTAAGGGTTTAAGGGTTAAGCTTAGAATGATCGAGTTCTTATCATGCAAAACAAATCAGTTTAGTACAGAATATCTGTTCTATATATCACTGTGAGCCGATATGTTTACAAACCCAAACCGTTTAGTTTTTTCTTACTAACCATAGCGACGTTTTTATTCTCTGTCTTTCAGGCACGGAAGCAGAACTCGTGCTGTGAGGTGATGTGAGGTGACGCACTCTCCCTGGGTCACCATTTCTTTATGTCTGTTCTCTTATTTTATACTCTCTCTCTCTCTCTCTCTCATATCTCTTGGCCTGGGCTCAGACACGGGGGCACACGGTGCAGCTCCTGAGCCCGACGGCGGCTGTAGTAAGTGTTAACGACGGAGAGAATCTGAGAGATTTCTTTTTTTGTTTGTTTTTTTTTTTTTCCCCCCTGTAAGGGTTTGAGGGGCTGATTTCCCAGATTCCACCGTACCGGGTTCAACAAATCGTACTCGTATCTGGTTTTAAGTTGTTTTTCGAGAGCACGGAAAGGAGGTCACGGTTTCCCCGCAGTGCCTTAATTCGGGGGGGGGTGTGTCTGAGCAAGGGCCGCTTTCTAGAACAGTGCGAACACTTTGGACGTCTTTCTGAAGGGCGATTATGGACGGCCTTTCCCTTTTAATTCAATTTGTAACAGGGAAGACTTATTGGAACTGGAACTGCGCAGCTGCTCCCCTAGAGGGCGCTGACACAACCCGGGTTTCTAAAATAAAATGGTTGAAATAATATGAAATGACTTTCACATTGAAGATGTTTGACTGAAAACGCAGTAGTAGGTGAAAGCGTCCGTCCTAGTGCAAGTAGTACTAACCCTAAGTCTGTATCCTCTCTGATCTAGAACACGCCTTTTTGGCTTTAAGCTTTTCCTTCAATCTGAGCCTGGTCCAGGGTGCGTCTCCGACGCATGGATGAGTGTTCTTGCAAAAAAAAAAAAAAAGAAGAAGAAGAAGAAGAAGAAACAGGCCTAGGTGCGTTACGGGAGCCTAGAGAGATTTTGGTTTCATCCCCGTTATCGATAACCTGGATCGTCACTTGTATAAACACTAACTTCTTTTAAAAGATGTTAAATACTGGGATTTGTGGGCGTGTTCTTTGAAATCAGTCCCCTTACCCTTGTTTGTCGGGTGCTCAGGGCACTAATAACTTCTTTATTCGGAGATCAGTTTAACTCGCGCTCTGTCCGATCCGTAACGAGAAACACTCCTTCCAAACGGTGACACGCTGACAATCGCTGAATGCAAGGTGAAGGAAAAAAAAAAACCCAAAACAACCCCCCCAAAACCTCCAGCTGCTTTTATTCAAGGTGATTTCTGTGCTTGATCGGGAAAAAAAACCGGTCAAGTTTGTGGAGTTGCCGGAGTGCTTGGTGCGCCGCTTCTGTTGGTGTTTATTCTCCGAATGGTCCGGGACGTACGGGCTGCGGTGTGTTTCCTCGTCAGGAGCGACCCGCTGCTTCCAGAATTAGGACCTTCCGAGGTGCCTTTATATGGGTCGTTGCCAAAACCCTCGCTCGCCCTTTCAGTCTTAACCCGTACGAACCGTAATCTGTCGTTCGTCATTGTGGATAAATCTCTCAAACCCTGCACACCTTGTATTTAAAGACCTACCGTGCTGTACCTTTTTTAACCCTTTTTTTTTTTTTTTTACTCGCTTCCGTCTTCATGGACTTAATGTGTAAATATTATTCGTCTGTTGTCGAAAATCCTTATTCGTTTTCGGCTGGTCCTACCAGCCAGCTTTAGAAGGGGGGGGGGGGGGCAGGATGGTGGGTTGTATGACTTTAGCAGGGACTCCGCTATTAATCGGGATGCTCCCAGTGGTACTCGAATTATTAAGGAAAACCTGTCAACAGCACAAGGGGGCAGGTTCACGAGTGGCCAAGTCAGAGCCCCGCCCCTGCCCCGGACTGAGAGAGCAGCCCATCACTGTTCACATTGGACTGGACTGGACTTCAATAATGGAAACCAGTATTACTTAATCTGAACAAAACAAAAAAAAACCCCCAAAATATTGTTTTCCACCTTTTTCTGACTCGTTGCCTTTTTTTTTTCTCTCTCTCGTTGCTTCATCGTTGTGAGAAAAATGTCTAAATAAAGCTGGAAATTGATATTTCGTGGCTTTTGATTTCAGGCTCGAAGATAGAACGACGTCTAAATAATAATAAATAAAAAAAAAACGTCTGCTAGGCGTTCAGCGGGCGCTGCTTGGAATTCCAGGGTTGCCAGGTTCCACAAGAGACCCCACCTAAGCCGGGCGAAGCGAATAAACCCAGACAACAGGGTAATCTCTTTAGAGTGAGAGGACCTGGCAACCGGCTAAGTGTTTATACGTGTGAGAAATCGGATTACTGAAATAAATTCCTGATTACATGCTCATAGTTCGTTGGATATTTTGGATCTATAACGTTTATTTTGAAATATTTAGAATGGGTCAGGTCTGAAAGGTCGAGTAATAACGTTTATTTATGTACACGAGCAGAGGTGGAACCACGACGTGAGCAGGGATTCAACCTTTAGCCAAACTCTTAACGAGAACAATTAACCAAGACAACCAAGGGAAAAAAGTGGGCTTTTAAAAAAAAAAGTTTGCTCTCCACACATTTAACTTTTCTCCGTCTTCGTGCTTGTGGGATCCCTCGTACGTCCAGAAGGTTCGGACGTCTTCACATCCGCTCAGGATTGTTAAGCAGTAATGTCCTTTTAATCCACCGGACCGTGCCGTGTGAAGGTCCTGCCCTTAGGTCCGACCCAGTCTTGTTGTTTTTAAGGTTTGCTCTTCTTCTTCCCGGAATAACGGAAACTCTTGAGCGGGTTCCTGCCTCTGCTGTTCTTCTGCAAAAACATGGGAAACCGTGGAAAAACAGGTATGCCGATTCTCACCTGTTCTCCTTTTCGCCCTCACTCACCAGATCTGGCAACCCGCGGAATTAAAATGACTATCAAATGCAGTTTACACAAAAGAAAATGAATCACCTGATTATTATTATTATTATTATTATTATTATTATTATTATTAAGCTTTCTGTAACACTATGTACTGGTTGCAAGGTAAAAATCCGATTAACTCCCATTAGTCACGTCTGATTTTCCTGAAGTTATCGGACGGAAAGGAAACGCCGGAACAAGACGAGGCCTAAAACCTCTTCTGATGGACGTATCCCCGTTAAGGGGACCGGATAGTCACTAAGCGTTTTTACCTTAAAGGTGGTTTTTTGGACACCCTTCGGGTTGAGCTTCGCCTTCTTCTTCAGCTTCTTCCGCCTCGAGAGGGGATTGACCAGAGTTTTCATCGTCGCTGGGACTGCAGGGATAAAGCAAAAGGCCTTGTTGAATATGATTCGACGACGCGGTTATTCTAGATCATTTGGGCAAGTCTCTTACTCAGGTACTCGGGCACGTTTCTCATGTGGGGCTTAATGACGGCAGGATGAAGGTCCTTGTCGTGCCGGAGCAGCTGCAGATCTCTGGGGTTGTCCTCAAAGTACATCTGCGTCACAAAAAAAAAAAAACAAATCCCCAAATTATGTTCCAGAGAAATGAACGCGAATTGTAAACTGTGAGAGAGAGAGAGAGAGAGAAACCTTGAGCTTCTCAGAGTTAAGCAGCTCCTGTTTGATCTCCTTTAATCTGGCCTCCTTCACCGCCTGCTTGGTCACCGACCGCATCGCATCCTTAACGACAAGCCGGAGAAATTAGCGCGCAGGCCAGGAACGATCGCGACGCGCGAGGAGAACACGTCCTTACCCGACACCTGTATCGAAATCCTTCGATTTCCTCCATTCTGAACCCGTACGGCTTCAGGGTGCAGTCTGCGTTGTCTGCACGTGCGAGGGGAAAAGCAAATCAGAGGGTCTGCGTAGGACGAAAACATATCCTATACAGACAAACGTTCGTGCACAGAGAACACACGGGCCGTCCACAAACTTTCGTCCGGGAGTGTCGGGCGTTACCTCCAGTGAGAGCTCTCTCCACCTCTTCCAGCATCGGCATTTCCGCATGGGAGACGAACGTGAGGGCAGTGCCGAGGTTATCTGCTCTGGCGGTCCTGCCGGACGAAAAAAGAAAACAAAAGCACGCCAAATAAGAACCGTACTCCGTCCCCACGCTCAACTTGGGAGACCCCTTGCGTCCTAGGAATGTTTTTTTTTCTTCTTCTTTATTTTACAGTAGCACTCAAGACAGAGCACGTTCCAACCGGGTTCAAATCAGGCTGACCAATCAGAGCTCGGTTGCCAGGCGGAACAGAGATTCTAGGAGTCTAAAAACCATGGGTATTAAAAGACTGAAAGGCAGGAGAATGAGGATGACGATGATAATAAAGCTCACCGTGACTGGATGGAACCGTTTTATCGTTTATCTAGGAGCGCCCCGGTCCATTTTTGGGAAAGTTCGCGTTTACCTGCCCACTCGATGGATGTAGGATTCAACAGAGGAGGGGAAGTCGAAGTTGACGACGTTGGCTACGTTCTGGAAGTCCACACCTCGGGACACGCCGTATTCTTTATCTCGGCCCCTGGACAGACGGCGCAGTCTAAAAATGACGCAAATATAAAAACGCCGATCGAGCGCACGTCGCCCTAGATACTTCGAACCGTACGTTCTGGTCTTCGCCGCGCTCTTCTTCTTATTCTTCTTCTTGTTCTTCGCGGCGCTCTGAGAAGCAGCCGGATTTTCCAGGCCCTGTTCATCGGTGGCTATGATGTAATCATAAAAGCCCTGGTTAAACTGCGTAATGATGTGACACCTACAAGACGAGAGGCAAGAGAGAGTTGGACGAAAGCATCTCGAAACGATCGAGGACCTTACATTTCTGCTTAAATTTCATCACGCGCACGTGACCCTACGGGGACTCGCCTGGAGTGCACGGGGAGTTCCGAATTGAGGACGCACGAGGGGATGCTGAACTGCTCCAAGAAGAGCTTGAGCCTGTAGCAGCGGTCCAGACTGCCCACGAATATGAGAGTCTTTCCTCGCACCAGGCCCAGCTTGAGGAGCGTGAAGATGAGCAGGAACTTGTCCTCTTCCTCGCATTTCACGCTGTACTGCTGCAGCTGGGAGGCGTCCGGCAACTGGGAGCCCTGGAGCTTCAGGGTCACCTACGGCAGGCAGAACAGCACCCTTCATTCACGTCTTGTTTATACCCTAAGACTTCTAGGCAGCTCCCTGCGTTTTCACTCACGGGATTGTGCAGAACCAGCTCCTTCAAGGCCTGGACGTCTTCACTGAGCGTGGCAGACATGAGGAACGCCTGGTAGATCTTGGGCAGGTGACTAGACGAGAGACGTTCGTTTAGAGGAAAAGCGTTTACGTTTAACCAGGTTTCGGAGAAGCGGGACGCGGGCTCACCACACGAGGTGCTTCAGGTCGTCCTCGAAGCCGAACGAGAAGAGCAGATCGGCTTCGTCGATCACCAGCATCTCCAGAGAGTGCAGCGCCAGGTTCTGGGCGCCGACGTGAGCTCTGACGCGAGACGGAGTTCCCACCACGACGTCTGGCTTTTCCATGAGGACGGGCCTGCGGAGGGCAAAACGGTCAAACGGGGTTAAACACAGTCCGTCCACCGAACGGACGCGCGTCGCATCAGGGACTCGCCTCTGTGCCGATAAATCTGCCTTGGCCGAGACGTCGGCGACCCGGACGTCCCTGGCGCAGTACGCTGCGAGCTGGCGAATCATGGCCTGCACTTGCTGCCCCAGTTCTTTTGTGGGCACCAGAATCAGAGCTCTGACCGCCTGCTCCCGCACCGTCTGCCACAAACAAGAACGCAACGCACCGGTGGATGAGCGCGGCAAACCCCAAAGCACAGCCCCACCGGCGGGCGGATCTACGACCCTATGTTACCTGCTTAGAGGACAGGATCCGCTGGATCATCGGTACAGAGTAAGCAGCCGTCTTACCGGAGCCGGTCCGAGCTCTGGCCACGAGATCCTTACCGTCCAGGGCCAGCGGAATGGCTTTCTCTTGAATGAGGGTCGGCTGAGACCATCCCAAGTCGGCTATCGCCTGGAAAGAGAGTGACAGGACAGCGAGGGTTCACGTCGTTCCAAGGACGTAACCCGAAGGCTCACAGGAAACGGAAAAAAAAAAGAAGCGCTTATCTCACTGGAGATCCAGGTTCATAAAGGGTTCGATCAGTTTCTACACAAACCACGTTCAACATGTTCAGGGGTGCTTCTAGACCACCTCATTTAGAATTTTCAAATATAGCGGCACGACTGGAAGGCTGTCAAACACTATCATGTGAATTGAAAAAAGACGTTCTGGGCTTTCTTTCATTTCTCAATGCTGGTGTTTTGTGGTCTAAAACCATTACGTTTGCTATTTTAGACGGTTAAAAGTGGTCAAAACATCAAATCTATGACCTATACCTTCAAAAAAAAACAAAAAACCCAACACTGGCTCCGAGCGAAAGCGTCAGCCGTTCAAGCCTTTCAAAAGATACCGGGGCATTATGGGAAATGTAGTTCATTATTATTCTGCTCAGCGACCCAGGATAAATGTGATTTTTTTTTTTGTTTGTTTTGTTTTTGGTGGGGGGCACAGCCACGTTTGACTTGCTCACGAGCCTTATTACGTAGGGAGGTTAAACCTGGATGCTTCTCTGAAGTCCAGGAGGACCCTTGGCCCGCCCAACGCCAGTGCCCCTGATCATTTAAAGAACATAATCGTCGGGTCGCTATTGGCCTCGAGCCCGGCCACCGCGAAACACACTGACGTAAAGCAAGAAATACCTTTAAAAGGCGATCATCCAAGCCCATCTCGTGGAAGTGTAGCTGCTCCGGATCCATGTTGTTCCCACGTGGTTGTGGTTTTGCGCATGCGCATCCGGAGCAGCGTCGTAGGTTTTTTTTTTTCCTCCCCCCTTTTATTCTGGAGTCCCCGTCGGCCACTAGGGGCTGCACCGAGCCTCGACAATGATAACACTCAATCCGGGACGAAGAAGAAGCAGACCGCGAACGCCGTGCGCAGCGCAGGATTGAAAAGAAAAACGGCGAGTTTATTTATTGAACTGATTTAAATTGGAACGATAGACACGTAAGAAAGGTCGGTCTGGTTCTGATAAAGCTGGTAGGAAACGTCTAACCAGCTGGGTTGCTCGCTTGTTCGAGGGCTGTTCGTGTGGCCGAGGAGGGAGCACGTAAACAACGGTGTTCCGTACAGTTTGGGTGACTAATTATTTGATCCATATGTTTATTCTGCTCGGAGGAGACGCGAAAAGGTGCCGCAATAACAGCAGGATTTGTGTCAGGGGCGTACAAACTATAGCACTGTGTAAGGACAAAAGTATTGGGACACCTACATGTTATAGCTCCAGGGGCTTTTTTTGTCCTTTTCTAACCCCACAGGAGGGATCTCGTGGGTGATTAAGAGACCCCTTGAGATCCAGATCGTAACAGGAACGAGCAGCTCAAACAGTGATGGGTGTTCACGTGTCATTAGTGATCTGTTAGTGATCAGCCCAAATAATAAAACCCGGATAGGCCTGGTGCTGAATGAACCGCTCGTTTTCCCCAGATGAGGCAGAGGGTCTTCACGGGGGTTGTGACGCAGCTGCAGGATCGCCACGGGATGGTGGACCAGGATGTGCGCTTTGCGATGAGGTCTGCTTTATGTTTAATATTCCGAAAATATCTCCCAGAGCCATCTGCTCTTGTTGTGCAAGGTTACGATGTCAGAACTGGTGTTCCTGCAGTTCCGTGGTCGGGCGAGTGCCCCTGTTGGGGGACAAGGTGCTGGTGAAAGCAGTGCAGGATCCGTCACAGTCGGTCAAGTGGACGGCTCAAAGGGTGCAGGTTCTGAACGGAAAGGTAGGCCGGACCCACTGCTTTACTCTACTGCTCGACCATGATGTCTGATTGACTTGTTTAATATATATATATTTTAATTTCCAGCCGTTCAATTCGCCGCCCCCGCTGCTGCACTCGACGTCGCCCAACATGAACCCGGCCGTTTTGGGGAACAAACGCCAACCGCTCCTGAAATCCCCCAAAATCCCACCTCTCATACCCGGGATGCAACCGAGTCCGGGTAAGTCAGAGACCTAGTGCCGATCTCGTTCGCTTTGTTACCGTTTCCAGCCGTCAATGCGTGAATCTTCCTCGTAGGCGGCATGCTTCAGATGCCCCACCACCAGAATTTGCCTTGGGCTGCACCTTTCGAGGCCTGGAGCGGAGGAAGCAGGAAGAGGCACAACGAGGTCGTGGCCGGACGAAGGGCTCGGCACTGGTGAGGCTTAGGCGAAAGGTTTAGGCCGCCGTTCGATCAGTGGAACAAAGACGGCGCAGGGACGGATCCGGGGGGGGGTTCGTATTTCTGGGTCAACGCCGACCGATCCAATGGCGGCCTAAGACTTTTGTACAGTATTACAGCACTGCCTGATGGCCACAACGAACGCGTTTGTTAGTCTATAAAAAGAAATGACATTTGAAAATCTAGTTTTAGATCGTGGTAGTGCTTTTTTTTTTTTTTTTTTAACACTTAAAATAGCACATCCTTCTCCCCTCCCCCCCCCGAATAAGTCACAGTAACACCCCATCTCCCAAAGGCAGGGTCAAAGAGTGTCCCGAGTACGTCATTCTTCCTTCTGATAGCTGTAAAAACGAACGCTTGCTCCCTAAACGACTTTAGCTCGTCGGGAAAGCTGACCTTGCTCTTTCTGTGCTTGAGGGAGGAATCTGGTGCCTCTTGGGCCGCTGATAACTTGCAGCAGAAGAGACGGCGGTGGAAGGCGCCGTCCGAGGAGGAAGCGACGAAAAGGAGCGGCCCTGCAGCCAGCCCCAGTCCGACCCTCTTTTCTTTTTTCCCACGAGACAGGTGGGTCCAGGTCACCGTCCGGTCCCAGCCGCGCTTTCGTTCCATTCCATTCATGTCTGTTTTGATCCGCTCTCTCGCTCTCGCTCTGTTCTTCAGCCAAGCCTGTGATAACGTGGAACTCCGGCGGCGCTACCCGCACCTCCACGCTCCGTCGTCTCTCTTTCACGTGCAGCTCTGCTGGAACGACAGTTTCCCTCCCAGCCAGCCGCTTCCTCTCGCGGGGCCCTGCCACTTCCACGTGACCGCCGGCCAGCCTCCGAGCGAAACGCCTGTTCCGGAGTCCGGCGTGTCACATGACCCCGCCTTCTCGGTTAAGGTATTTTGTTGAGAGAGCTGCCGTGGCCGGTGTTCGTTATTGGTCTGTAAAGCTTACGAGGGGATTTCTTTAAATGCGTAGGTGATGCTGCTGTCGATGGCGGCTATCGAGGACTTTTACTCCCAGTGCTGTAACTGTGCAGAGGACGGGAGGGCGAACAGGGACGCCGTCCATCCTGCGACACTTTTTAAGGTTAGAATGGCATGTGTTCAAAGACTTCTAATCAGTGATTACAGAGCCAAACCTCATCTCTCTGTCCCTCCCTCTCTGTCGCTTTGTCTCTCTCCCTCCCTGTGTCTCTCTCCCTCTCTCTCTTTCTGTCCCTCTCTGTTCCTCCATCCCTGTCTCTCTGTCCCTCTTTGTCTCTCTCTTCTAGTTTCTGTTACTGGAAAAGGCAGGAGAGTTCCAGCTCCCCGGAGGGGTTTGGTCCCCCACAGAGGACGGGAACAACCCGGTGAAGGACAGCAACGTCCTCGTAAACACTGCAATCCGCTGCGTGAAGGAACAAACCGCCCTGGACCTTACAGCTTGTACACAATGGTCAGTCCTTCCGGTCATGGCTGTTTTTTTTTGTTTTTTTTGGTGATCATACCTTGTCAAAATGAGACTAAAAAACACACGTGGAGTTCAAAATGTAAACAAAGTGCCGAAATGGACGGGGAGCGTAGAAACGAGTGGGTGTACCTAATAAAGTGACATCATTCAGACGATTCAAACGACGTATCCGCTCTGATTGTGCTGCGATTTCGATTAAAACGTTTTTTTTTTTTTAATGTTATGTTCACCAAAAGGCACAAGATGGCCGAACTGAGACTGCTGTGTGAGGATAAAGTGGAGACCGTGGTCATCTTGCTGCCAGATGTTTGGAATCTGGTGCAGACCGACGAGGAGTGGGCCAAGATCAAGCAAGAGTGGAAGGTTACTTTTTTTTTTCTTTTCTCTTTTTTCTCCCCCGCCGCTTACGCACATGCTCACGATGAATTTCGCTCCTGGAACGTCTTTTAACGTTGGTCCTACAGAGCGAAGAGTCTCCTCCCCCTGACGCTGCATCGCTGGTTGTCCGTCCCGCTGCAGGCCTCACGCTGTCTGTGCTTTCCCTTTCATCTCTTTTGGAGCCACGGCATTCCCAGAGCAGCGATTCGTTCCAGGTTTGAACCCAGATCGTGTTTAAAAAAACAAAAACCAAAACGCAATAGTCAAACCGTTTTTCTGAATAATAAAGTGCGGCTGTTCGTAGGTGGGTTTGGCGAGCGAGATGTTCAGCGAGATGCTCCAGCGGGATTTTGGGCTCCACCTTTACCACTCTTTGTGCAGCCTCCCCCGGGCTCCGGGACCCGACCCTGTGAGGATAACGTACAGAACTGGGTTCAGTTGATAAGCTTTATTCGATAAGACTCTTTATGTACTGCGTTTATCTCAGAAGGACGAGCTGAAAGAACCGGGCGACAAAAAGGAGACGGGAAAGAAAGACGTGAGCGACGCCACGGAAACGAAGGAAGAGACCGACGAGACTAAAGCGCTAAAGGAGGTGCAGGAGAGCGAGGAGATCAAACCACCAGTCAAGAGCAACGTAACGACAAGTTACACCTCTGTAACAGCTGTAACTCTACTCAAACCAAGATCATGTTTAGGATTAGATTAGCGAGCGTCTCTGGACCGACGGATACATAAAGATCAGGCTTATCTCCGGATTATTGGAATGATTTCGGCTTTGTAAGGAGCGTAAACATTTAGCGTTTAAACATTGATCAAGATAAATGATTTAGGATTATTATTAATGTTAAACTGAAGAAACTAATGACTAAATAAAGGAAGGAATTATTAAATAGAGAAAAATATTTATTATATAGAGAAAAATAATTATTCAATTAAAGGAATTAATAATTAAATTAAGGGAATTTATTTTTAAATTAAGGGAATTGATGATTAAATTGAGAAACGTTATTGTTTGTAAATCGAGGGACCGAGTTATTAAATTAAAGGAGCGAAATATTAAATTAAGGGAATGAATTATTAAAGTGATAAAGGAAATCGATGATTGAGTTGAAGGAACGAATCAATTATTAAAGTGAAGGATTGAATTGGTCCCTAGTCAGTCTTTCTTTTGCCTCGTCGTAGGACCAGCAGTGCGTTGAGCTTCCTCTCCGGGTTCTCCTCTCCTGGGTGTTTTTTGACCGCCAGCTCTCGGGCCATCTGAAGGAAGAAGACGTACAGAGTATCCTGCTGTCGCTCGGGCTTTACCTCACCGCCTCACAGGTCCGTTTCCTTTAGTACGTTTGCTTATAAATTACAAAAGGGACTGAAATGGAAGAGCTGTGTTTGTTTGTTTGTTTGTTTGTTTTTTCGTGGCTCAGGCACAGGACCTGGTCAGAAAGATATCCGATGGTGGGAAGTGCCTGTACCACAAGCTGTGCTCTCGATGGACCGACACAGACCAGATGCCCTGGGACCTCAGCGCCGAGGGTATGACCGGACCCGAATAAGCGCACACGATCCAGTTATTTATTGACGGAATGCTAATTACCGTTGGTCTTTAGGGAATAAGGGCTGGCTGCCCGACGCGCCACGTAAGGACAAGTGCGCTTCCCGACGCCCAGCGAGCTCGGCCAATCCGGATCTAGTGACCTACAAAGGAACCGTGCTGAACATCCCCAACCTGCTGCAGTCGCTCGGGAGCAGCAAAGCAGCGCAGCACGACCTGGAGAGGCGCGTCGCCGAGCTACAGGCCATGCTCGGTATGGAAGGGCGTTTCCCTCTTCTGCTCGTACCTCCCAATTCTGAACGTTTCCCATAAGGAATAATGGCAATTGTTCATAATTTAGTGCACGGGCTCCAGGTCCCCGGAAAACCCCCCCCACCCCACCCCCGTATAAGTTACTCTGTGCCTTTTTGGAGTTTGGTAGGCTCGATTTTTCCAGTCCAAGTGGCCCGTGAACCGCCGAGTTCCGAGCTTCGGCTGTAGGTATTGAGGGCAGCCGTTTATTCTTTCTGTCTCTGTTTTTTTAGAGGAGGCCAAAGCAAAGCCGGTGTCAGACGAGCAGGAGCTGCTGAAGAGCCGGCTGGAGAAGGTGGAAGCCCTGAACAAAACCTACGAGAAGAACCTGAAAGAGAACGCTGGCCACATGCTGTGTGTTATTGAGAAAATGCAGAAAATGGTAGATCAGGTAGGGATTCGTTTATTTAGTCCATAGCGTAGTAATGAAGCGTGTGTGTGTGTGCGTGTGTGTGTGTTTTAACCCGTTTGTTTTTTTTTCCTCTCATTTACAGACGACAAGCCTCACAAGAACAAAGGAGCTGAAAGATTAAGACCGAAAGTCTCCGACCCGCTTTGACGCTGAAGCTCATCAATCGATTCAATTTATTTATTATTCGTAGTGTAACGCTTCGTACCGCTTTCAGGTTCGATCAACAACGCCGGGTGGAGTTTAAACGTCACGTCGACGTCAAATCAACCGTTTTTTTGTTTGTTTGTTTGTTTGTTTTAAAATCCATTTCCTTGTTTTTTTTTTCCCCACTGCGCTGTTAATGTTTCAGGTCCTTAGGAAGGGAACGGTTTAGTAAAACACCGCGTTCGGGGATTTTGTCCTCCTGTGTGATGATGTGAATACGTTGTTGCCATAACAGGACAGAGCATGTGATGTGATTCAACATTAAACACTGACGGGCCACTTTATTAGGTACACCCCCTAGTTTTTCCACCCGGTGTCCATTTGATCGGTTTCGCCCTCCATGCAGAAGCGCTTTGTAGTTCTGCGATGACTCGCTGTGCTCTGTCTGTTTCTCTACATACTTCCGTTCGTCCCCTTTTCTTCTGTGCTCTAGTGGTCGTGACCCCCGCAGGACCGGCACGGGTCAGGTCCTATTTGCGTGCAGGATCGTCCTGAGCACTGCAGCGACACTGGCGTCTTGGTGGTGGCGTCCAGCAGTGCCGCTGGAGGTTTAAACACCTCGGTGTCACTGCTGGGCTCAACATAGTCCATCGACCAAAAATATTTAGCCACCGACTTTAGGAACTGTAATGGCGAGTTTAATCCCAGTGGAATTTGAAAGCGACGGGCTTTCGGTGCGTGTCCGCCAAAAGCTTGGAAAGCACTGGATTAGAGGAGGAGCGACACAAAGTGCACAGCGTTTAAACACTCCAGCAGCACTGCTGCGTTTGGCACTATGAAATGCTTCTATATGATGAGCGGAGCCGATCGCATTTGTTTACTTACTGGAAATGTCCGGTACCTGCTGTATAAAGCCCAGACTCACTTGCCGTTTAGAGTTTGATTCATGAGCGTCTTGTCCGTTTAAACATCCCGGATGCAAAAATAAATCCCTTTGTCCTTGTGTTTTAATTCGTCCGGCTTTTCGCACTCAAAATACGAGCATAAGAGCCTACGGATTAAGGCCAAAGTCAGATTTTAATCTGTTGATCAGTTCCAAGTCCCAGGAGGTTGGACATATAGGTACAGAATAAATAAAAGCAGTAATATGATAAGAAATGAATAGTAAATGCATATGTAACTACACTGGATAATAATCAATACTACCATTATATCAGTGTATTATGATCTTTTTTTGTAAAACTGTAGTCGATCGTGGTAAATATGATTATTTCAGCACTATTATTTAAATATTATTTCCATATTATTTGACATATGAAAATACGATGGATGGGGAGATGGATGACTAAAATGCACAAAGAACAAATCAGATCGTTTTGAGGAATATGAATGATCGGCCATGCTTGATTGTAAATTAGCGAACACATTAACTAAATTCCTAATTTCGTGCTTAGTATCACCGGCTCTTCGTTTACCGCAGCTACCGTACAGTAAAGTAATTCATAAGTACATCCGTAACCAAATGATTGCAACCTCCCTTCATTAAAGCACTACCTAGGGTACAAAAGACTGGTCCTCGTACCCTACGTAGTGCACTTCGCTTTGGAACGCACCTCCCACTGTATCACGCATGCGCTGTCTTGTCGGATTGATTGAGCCCATTCTGACTCGTTAACTCTCGACAGTGCTACCGCGAAAATGGTGAGAGTTTATCATTCTTTTTCCTGCCCCCCCCTAGAGTTCACATAAAAAAATACGCTTAGCGACCTTCGTATTCTCGTTTTGATGGCTTCGCTAATATCGCTCTAAGGCCAGTTTATCGGTAGTTTTTTTTTTTTTTTAGCTAAAACTCTGG
>JAUZST010006037.1:0-15137 GCA_034779995.1 Parotocinclus haroldoi
TCTCTCTCTCTCTCTCTCTCTCTCTCTCTCTCTCTCTCTCTCTCTCTCTCTCTCTCTCTCTCTGTGTCTGTCTGTCTCTCTCTCTCTCTCCCTCTCTCGCTCTCCCTCTCTCGCTCTCCCTCTCTCGCTCTCCCTCTCTCTCTCTCTCTCTCTCTCTCTCTCTCTCTCTCTCTCTCTCTCTCTCTCTGTGTCTGTCTGTCTGTAGGGATGTCCCTGTACTATCCGCAGGTGAGGAAGGCTTTGGATAACATCCTCAGGCATTTGGATAAAGAGGTGGGACGTTCCATGAGCATGACGAATGTGCAGATGTCTAATAAAGAGCCAGAGGACATGATCACGTGAGTGCTATCTGTCTCAGCCCACTAAGCGTTCCAGCAAATTTCTTGCATCGTGCTGATAAATTATCTTTGCATTAAGATCAGACCCACAAGGTTTGTATTGTAAAAAAAATAATTCTCTCTGTCTACATTTATGTGTTCTCTGTTGTAGAGGAGAGAGAAAGCCAAAAATCGATCTTTTCCGAACGTGTGTAGCTGCCATTCCCAGACTCATCCCTGACGGCATGAGCAGACAAGATCTCATTGAACTTCTGGCCAAGTAAAAATCTTTCATGTCTTTTATTGCATTTATTTGCTCAAACATAATATCAAGTGGCAGATCTAAACATGGAGGAATCTGCATTCGTATGGACAATAGATTGGTATTTGATGTGTGTACGAGTTAAATGGTAGCTGCTCTTCTTATGGCCAGTATTGCATTTAATTTCCTTGGTAAATCACCAACCGCTTTAGGTACACCTGGCTAGTACCTGGTTAGCCCCCCTTTTGCCTTCAGAGTTGCCTTATTTCTTTGCGGCCTAGATTCAACAAGGTCCCAGAAACATTCCACCACATCCCAAAGGCTCTATTGGATTAAGATCTGGAGAACATGGAGACAGTGAGCTTGGTGTCAGGTTCAAAAAGGCAGTTTGAGATGATTTGAGCTTTGTGACATGGTGTTATCTTGCTTGGAGTAGCAATCGGAGGATGGAAGCTTCTGTATGAATAGGATAAAATCCTCACAGATGCATTTCAAGATCTGTAAAAAGCCTTCCAAGATGAGTAAAAACGGTTATATTTGCAAAACGAGGAGCAAATCCATATTAATACCTATGGATTTAGATCAATACGTCATAAAATCTTCTGTAGGTGTAATGTGGAGATGTCCCAATACTTTTGTCCATTTAATATAAGTAATGCGACCTTAATGTTGTTGCTAATATCGATAAATTACTTAAAAGGGTTAAGAGCGGTTAGTGCAATCACCTCGTAGCTCCAACGGTTCGATTTTCGAGTCTGCATGTCCACCTTGTGTCCATAATGGTTTACTCCGGGTACTCCGTTTTTCCCCCACACAGTCCAAACGTGTGTATTAGGTTAAAAGACTATGCTAAATTGAGTATGTATGACTACTTTTGATGTAACCTCAAGTCTGTCATTAAATAACCATCGATTCTGAACATTAAATATTAAATAAAACATTAAATAAAACGCACGTTATTTGCAGATTGACCATCCACATGGACGAGGAGCTGCGTGGCCTGGCGTTCACCACT
This sequence comes from Parotocinclus haroldoi, assembly GCA_034779995.1. Lineage (NCBI taxonomy): Eukaryota > Metazoa > Chordata > Actinopteri > Siluriformes > Loricariidae > Parotocinclus > Parotocinclus haroldoi. The sequence goes on from JAUZST010006037.1 coordinate 1,595, forward strand.
CTGCAGGCTCTCATGGTGGATTTCCCAGACTGGCGGGAAGACGTACTCTCTGGCTTCGTGTACTTCATTGTCAGGGAAGTGACAGACGTGCACCCCACGCTGCTAGACAGCGCCGTCAAGATGCTGCTGCAGCTTATCATCCAGTGGAGGCAAGCTGTGCAAAGCGGCCACCGCAGCCAGGACTCCCAGGTCTGCCACGTTTGTTCTGAATTTCTCTTTCTGTCTCTGTGTATTTGCGTCTGTGGCATTGATTTAAAAACAAATGATTAATGACGAACTCCAGACATTCGTGTGATATGCCTTGTACGCAAATTCGCGTAGCAAGATGATCTACAATGGTGCTTCGGTTCTCGACCACCTAAGAATTAGATTCTTGAGCCATTTTGCCCTACAGGAGCACTCAGTGCTCCTCTGTTTCAAACGAAACTCCACACAGCGATTCAGGTTCGCAGTAGCCCTCAGAGAAGAGCTCTGCTATTTTTCTTCATGTTTTTCTTTCTTTTTTCTTTTTTTTTTTTACATCTACTGTAATGTATTCTTAGTGCAAATAAGCCTCCATCGATCCTCAAAAGGTTAGTTTAGAAAAGCCATTGAATTCTCCAGAACACAGGCTGCAGTTTAGCTTAACAGCCATGCTAGTGCCCAGGGTTCATCAATAGAGTAAGTGTTTTGTTTTACTTTTCACCTTCAGTCCATTACTCACTAAATTACATAACATTTTTCAACACTGTTATAAAACAAATTTTATGTTAATGATTGTTGCCAACTGTAGGTTAATGTGTTTTAAACAGTAACATACTCGTATCATTACTTATAATAGTATCTTTTTCGTGTCTCTGTTATCATACACTATAGACTGTTCTATCAAGCACATCATAAATCAGGCAGCACCCCTACAATACAACTCCATTAATGAATATAATGCCTTGTACAAAGGAATTCAATTTCCATTATTCCTTCTGAGAAAAACTTTTCTGTTCTCGACAAGTCTTCTAGACCCAATTAACGACGAGAACCAAAGTACAGGTATGTGTCGTTTAAACGTCTTTGTTACGTTCCATGAATCAGAACGTTGACTGCAATGGACTTTGACCAGATTGGTCCAAAATGGCACCTTGTCCGAAGCTATAACTGTTACGCTAACGGTTATGTAATGCTTCAGCAGATGAAATGATGTTTATCAAACACAGAGCCGAGAGGAGGTATTAGAGGGCAGAGCAAGTTCAAAACAGTTCAGATTTCTAAACTGAAGAGTCGTGGGGTTCAGATCCAGCTCTCTGTTGCATAATCAAAAAATCTATAAATTCTTATGAGCGTGTCTGTGTCTGTCTGTGTCTGTCTGTGTCTGTCTGTGTCTGTCTGTGTCTGTCTGTGTCTGTCTGTCTGTGTCTGTCTGTCTGTGTCTGTCTGTCTGTGTCTGTCTGTCTGTCTGTGTGTGCGTGTCTGTGTGTGTGTGTCTGTCTGTGTGTGCGTGCGCGCGCGCGTGTCCTGTCTAGGGTTGTTTCTGCCCTTGCCCCCCGGGTTGCCGGACTGGCCCGTGACCCCAGGTGGATTAAGCAGAAGATAAATGATGAATGAATGAAATTTTACAGTACATTCTTCCTGCTTCAGCCGCCTTCCAAAAATGTCCAAACGTGGCATGAGCTACAAAATGGGGGTTTTCCATTTGCCTGTGTAACCTGTTAATCCAGATCTCTAGGATGGATGTGACCAGGATATTATCACTGTTTCCATAGCCTTTTCTTTCACTTTCACACTGAATCTATTGCTAAGGTTCTTTTTTGACTTTTAAGTCAGGGTCAATGCATTTCAGTTTCAATGTGAAACCTTAGCACTCTGTTTCCCAACAAATTAAATTGACTTCTAAATTTGTAGTCAAATTTAGGTCAAATGACTGTATATTACCAGGCTAGGCTTGTGCTGTTTACTCGAATAAAATCTGCATTTAAACAACCAAACTCTGAAAGCAAACATTTTATTTGTTAGGAAAAGGAAATTGGTTCTGCTGAGGCATTGCGGTTGCTCCAAAGTACCGTATGTTCAAAAACTCCTGACTAATTCTTTTTCTCTTGCGTAAGTAAACGTTTCCCCAGAATGCAAATAGAGCGTCACAGTTTGTTCGTATGATTCATAAAGTCCTTTTCTGTTTCAATTATCCCCCTGTCAGCAGTTTGTCTCCAGCACTTGTATTTATCTATAGTTGTTGGCTGCATTTTCTGGAAAAAAAAACCAACAACAAAAACCTATAGTTAGTAATTTGAGGGTGTGTGATATTTTCAGGGATTTAATCGATAATGATAATTCGACAAAACTTTGGCTTGGTGTATATCTTTGGTCAAAAGTATTCTCAACCGTCCGAATTGGCACCGTGTCCTCCGTGATGTAATGATGACAACATTTATTACTCTGCCACTTTCATAAATCACTTTTTTGCTGAATGAGTCCACTAAAGTTTGCCGAGTGTGTTTTTGTGCTGTTACCTTGCCTGGTTTAAGCCTGTCATGGACAACTGAAATACACGGCTCATAAAATGAGGGGATATTTCAAAATGTCAGTGAGTTTTGCCAGTCTTGGGTGACCATACACCCTACTGAACAGTCAATGTGGGGTACTCTCGTCCAGTTTGACATGCTTCTGTTCCCCCCCATGAATATATCACTTGCTACTCAATCACGATGTGACTTGGGTTTTCATCTCATTTGCGTAATTGAACGACTTTCATTGACTTTTCCTTTGCTTCTATGTTGATCTTGTTTAATGAAATAAAACAAGATGCCTATTTTTTAATTGCTTCATATTCATTCGGAAATATCCTCTTACTTTGCGAGTGCTGCGTTTCTTAAGCTGTCTTTAATGGCAACTTCTTTCCGACCTTTTTTTTTTTTTTTTTTGGCAACATCAATATTTTCAAAACCAAACCACCTTCTAAGACACAGACCATATGGCTGGTGGTGTCTGTATTTTGTCTCCTGGTGCAGGTTTTCACTCATTTCAGCAGTAACTTCAGTCATGCGCTTTTAGGTTGAATGCTACTGCGATTTGTGTTGCTAGCATGCTGTATGCACTCAGTGAGCATGCTCAGTAATCTATACTACAAGACGCAGTGAATATGTGAACTCGTAGCACGTTCTGTTTTAAAATTTGGATCTTAAAACCGGTCATTATTATTATCTTTTCATTATAAATCAATAAAATATTAATTCAGTAACAGCAGGGACGTGTTCTTTTCACAAAGACGTAATAGAGCCGTTTTAGAGCCCCGGTGATGCCCTTATAAAATGTGAATGAAGAGTAAATGTGAAAGATAAATGAATCATGGTACCTTATGAATGTTTAGCCCCAGGGTCTTGTATGAAATATGAGGTTTTGTCATATCACAGCTCACTCTGCTGCTTACTTGGAATGCTTTAATGAGATATCAGTATAAGGGCTAATGCTGCCATTTAATGCTGGACATGTGATACTGGATACATTTACATTTCCAGCATTTAGCAGACGCCCTTATCCAGAGCCACTTACAATTAATACAGTCTTATATTTTTAAGCAATTGTGGGTTAAGGGTCTTGCTCAAGGACCCAACTGTGGCAGCTTGGCAGAGGGGGGATTGGAACCCAATACCTTAGTACCTGAGTCCAGGTACCTTAACCGCTAGGCTACCACAGTACCACATCATTATAAATGTGATATTGGGATACGTGGAGCACAGTGACCCAGGATTGTTATAAACATAGTTTATAATATTCGTATTTAATATTTATTTTGTAAGTTTCATTTCTACATTTAACATCCAGAATGAACAAGAAAGATTGGTCCCTGTTTGACTCTTGGTCCTCGCAAGGTTTTTCCCGTCTAGTCTCTGGGGAGTTTTTCCTTTCCACTGCCAACTCAGGCTTGCTCAACTAGGGCTTTGGGCCAGTATATTTGTGAAACTACTTTAAGACGATGCTGTGTTGTAAAAAGAGCTACACCAATGCATTTGACTTGCCATTCGATTGTCAGTTGGGTCAGACAAGCCCATCTTGCTCTCTCCCATCTATGGGATGCTGTTCCCATCAGTCCCTGGTCTGTTCTCCAGAATAATCTCTGGATCTTCCAACCTTTTTTCCTTGAAAGCCCCCTTATAAGTATCTAAGAAAAACTCCCAGCACATACACAAACCAAAAGAATATATTTATTACTTGCAAATATATATTGTCAAAAAGTAACCGGAATAAATTCATTGTTTAATTTCGGCTCCTTTTCTCTTTTAAAGGCTAAAATCAAACAGTTTTACAGTGTTTTACAGATTTATTTCAGTACCTTTTATTTAAACTTTGTCTCATCTGGTGGCTCAATGGGCAACACTGTTGACTCACAGAAGGTCCTAGCTTCGATCCCAGGTGGAGCAGTCTGGGTCCTTTTGTGTTCGGAGTTTGCATGTCCCTGTGGTTTTTGGTTTGCTCTGTGTACTCTGGTTTCCTTCCATAGTCCAAAGATATTCAGGTAAATTGATTACGCTAAAGAGGCCTCAGTGTGTGTGTGTGTGTGTGTGTGTGTGTGTGTGTGTGCGCGCCCTGTCTAGGGTTGTTCCTGCCTTAACCCCTGTGCCCCCAGGTGGGAACTGGCTCCCGCGAGACCGTATAAAGGATTACACGGATAAGAAAGTGAAGGAAATTGTGAATTACATTATATTTGAACAAACTCGGCACCTCAGCGCAGACAAAGCCTCCCTGTGATATTTGGTGCCACCCTGAGGGGTTGGAAATCGTGGACACGTACCTGAAAGTCTTTGCTTTACACCAGTGTCAGTTCCATTTTGAAAATGGAAATTCTGGGACTGGTGCATTGTGGCACTGAAGTCGCTTTGTTTTGTTTTTTTTAATGAAAGCTACAAATGTGTTCTGCTAGAGCATTGAAGTCTTTCCAACAACAAGCTTCAAATGCTGAAATATTTGGGGCTGTAACCTGTTTGCCCAGTTTTGACGAATGCAAGATGAAAGTCCCCGTGCCTTCCCATGATTCATGAAAGGTTCATCTTTCACTTTTATTTTTCAACAGCTGTTTCTCTCAAGTGTGCGAACGTTAAGAAATCCAGACTGCAGCATGTTCATACTTCTTATAAATTTCATAGAAACTTTCTGTAGATATACATAGGCTGCCACTAGTAAGTCCTGAATAGACCCTTTGCTTCAAAAGTTTAAGTCAGGTTTGCGTGCCAGGAGTTTGTTTAACACATCATCAGGGTAGCAGGAAAATGACCTTTTCCTAGCAAACATAGGAACTTGGACACATTGCAGCGTCTCCTCCCCTGAGCTGCTTGGCCTCTGTAGTTTCATAAGAGACTGTCCCTTTGATTGGTGTTGAGTACTAAGTCTAGTGTTGAACTGAGAGTAGCAGAGCACCTTCATTTATATAAAAAGCACATTATATAAGCAGTATATGAGAGGAGTGTCGAGCTGATTCATGCTGAGTATTGTTAAGGAAAGAAGCTTAGACGATTTAAGGGTATATGGTAGCTGGAAGATGTCATTACACCTGCATAATTTAAGCTGGTGAACCAGAGCAATGGGTTATTATTGCACTTTTACACTCAATTTCCTGGGGCCAATAGAAGTTCTTACATTTCCAGACATGGCGCAAGAAATGTAAGGTGAGTTTTATTAGCCTATGTGTTGTGTGAAATGACGTAATATCTAGTATTCCAGAAATTGCAGTTCGTGCTGTACCTATTAACAGTAAGCCACAGTCAGATGCTATACACCTAATAAAAATGAGCCATCTACGCTGCTCACAAAACTGGGGGGATATTTCAAAATGAATATGAAGAGGTTCCCAAAAGAACTGCTGGACAATCTGATCCTGTCCATGTCCCATCACAGTCAGTGTGTTTTGGCACTCTTGGGTGACCATGCACCCTACTGAACAGTTAATGTGGGGTACTCTCGTCCAGGTTAACATGCTTCTGTTCACCCCCGTAAATGTGTCACTTGATATATTACTATCTAATATAATATTACTAATGTATCACTACTCAATCACCGTAATTGAGTTTGCATCTCATTTGCGTACTTGAACAACTTTTTAGTTATTTAATTTTAGAAAGGTATTTATCCTTTTGAGTTTCACAGTGGGTCTGGAACCCGTTCTGGGAGAATGGGACACAGCGTCTTGCAGGGCATCACACAGATCTAAGTGCAATTGAGAGTAACCAATCCACTAATGGCATGTTTTTCTTAGATCAGAGGAAACCAGAGTTCCCAGAGGAAGCCTATGTTGACATGAGGAGAACATGCCATAGAAACTGAAGCTGATGAACCTTGGAGCCCAAGTCCTTGAACAAACCATTATGTGTGTCTTGTCCACAGCATACACAACTGTTCTCCAACAATCCCTAGATTGAAATAGTCAAATTTGGTCATATTAAACAATCCACTCCAATATCCAATTGTACCTTGCTCTGAAAAAGCAAAAACAAAACAAAATGTTTGGTGGTTTGGCTAAACGCCAGCTAACAGCTGGCACGTGCTTAAAGGCATGGCTTTGGTAATCTAATAATGATGTTAGACAGCAATAAAGATAAGACGTAATAATGGTATTGAATTAAGCAATAATACACAGGAGGGAGTGCTATAACTTCAACCGTAAGGTATCTCACGTTATAGCTTAAACCTTGAGTATATTATTGTGTTTATACCCCAGTTCCATTATGGCCGTTTACTGCTATATTTGAAGATAAATAGGACATAAATATGATTTGTTTATCGACATTCCACGAGGTAAAATGGATCCATTCTTTCATAACCATCATCAGACTATGCTCTTCAGTCATAACAGTCGAGGAACAGATTTGGAGCTGGACTTAACGATCAAGACGTGAAGGTTAAACCAGCTAAACTACGTCTTTGCGAGCGTTGTGAAGCGAAGAAGAACGAACAGAGGTGACAGAAGCAAGAAGCTGCTGGTGCTGTATAACTCCCTCTTTCCATTTCTGCCTGATCCATAAAACGCTGCCGAAGTATCTTTTTTTTTTTTTGGTGCTAAAACTGACTCCTGTGTTTTTGCTCTCCCGAAAAACCAAGGATGACCCCAGGACATTTGATTTACTGTAATTAATATTAATTCAAATTAATACTGGAATAGGTTAAATGTATTAACTCAATAATCGTTTTATTTAACTAATTTACATCGAAACATTTTAAACCAGTAGAATGTATAAATTCATTTATAAGACCCTCGGTCAGAGTAGCATCAATATGGTGCAATATAGGCACTCCTAGAATGTCTTCAAATCAAATTGGGCGGTCAGAACTAACCGTGGTACAAAAGTAAAATAAGTAATGAAAGCATTTTGAAGTTGATATTGTCCACCCATACGGCTATGTAGTATTCTGGCTGATGTCAGTGTATGATTGGGGGCCCTTGTCTGCCCTTTTTAGGTGTCTTGTTCCTCACATCTACTATCTCTGGTGTTTCTAGTTAATGCCACAGGTTACTGCCTAGCAAATTTTCCATGCTGTTAATCCATGTGCCTAAATAAAAAAAAAAGATTATCATCTAGCACTAGGCATTATTAAATACATTTTAGATTGATTTAGGCTATTCGCAGGTAAAAGTGGGATGCCATTTGTTCACAGTCCAATACGCTACACAGATCTTTCTGGTCTTGTTTTTACAGGATGCTATTTATATTGCCATTTCTGGTAGTAGGAACTAATTATTTGAATATTGGCATAAGGACTAAAAAGACCCATATGCTGTAACGGGATAATGAACAAAAAAAAAGTTTAAAGGACTTTAAAAACACGTAAAAATGTGTAGAGTGTAACGGAATCCTGTGGATTCCGCGAGTGCGTAGTGTTGTGCGCTGATGGCAGACGCACTAACTGGCTGGAATGTAGCGCTTCACTTCTTCTATAGACAACAGGCTCATGGCGCTTTGAAGTCACAGCTGAACCCTGTCTAACTCCCTGACCTTCAAGCGAGCGGAAACGCTCTGGCAATCATCGCTCTGAACGTCTGGCACCCTGCCCAAGTACATCTACCGTTCATAAATCTTTCAAGCCCCATATGTCTTCATCATGTAGCTGCACACGCTTCTGTCTGCCTGCCAGACGGTGGCACATTTTGTGGAATGTGTATGAGTGTGGGTGTGTCTGCTGAGGTTGGATAAACCTGAGTAAATGCGCACAATGAAGGAACATCAGTAACTAAACTTAAATGCATTTAATTATGAACGAATCAAACATTTAACCCAATGGCAACATGGACCTCGGTTAACAGAGCAGCACTGTGTTTACAAGGTCATTGGCTCTTCACTATCAAGTGGAAAATTCAAACCAGCAACAGCATGTAGGGACGTATCAGGATCATCTTCAAAAGCAGTGTGATGGTAACACTGCTATTCTACAATCCAACATGTGTAATATAGATTTCAGACACCTGATAGACTTTAAAGTCAGATCATCCCTGGCAAGTTGAAAGCTTCCTCTGCAGAGAGAGCTTTAAAACATAGTGGAAAATTAAAAAAATCGAATTCAGTAGCCTAGTGGTTAAAGTATTGTACTCTTGAAACCAGAAGGTCCAAGTGCCACCATTGGGTCTCTGAGCAAAGGCCTTAACCCACACTTCCTCGGATTGTAAAACTGTATGAAGTCACTCTGAATACGGGTGTCTGCTAAATGATGTAAATGCAATGTAATGATTAGACTAATTAATGATTACCACATCACATAGCCGCATCATCCTGCATGGCTCCGCTTTCACAGCAGACTAGCCAATTACAGCTTGCTGCTGCTAGGATACATAAACCCTCCTTTATGAGTAAACGGTGTCCAGCCTTTTCACTCATGGTTCTTGTTACCAATTATTCGTTTTGGAGTCCGGTTCATTCTGGTTAGTGTTTTGTGTTTCTCATACATGTTATTTGTGGGCAGATTCTGGTTCGTGATATGTGTTTTACTTATTTGTTCTCACTTACGCTCATGTCCAGTGCTTATTTTCATATGCATGTCATTTGTGTTGGTATGATTGTGCTGCTGGAGTTCTAATACACTCTCTCCATTCGCTGTGCACTTTATTAGACACATTCACCTTATTTTCCCCAGCTTGTAGATGCAATCTGTGCTGCTCCTGATCAGTAGAGAACAGAGAAAAAGAGACTAATTATGCAGAGAAGTAGATAATTACAACCTGTAATCGTAGAACCAACAAAAAATCAGCTAAATATAAACGATACAATGTAAAATGCCTAGGACTGTTGCACAGTACTGTAAGTTAAGTTTGGTTTTTGCTATAGACAAATAATAGACCAAACTGAATTGATATTTCATAATTTTTGTGAGCAGTGTGTGTTGTATTTTTCGTTTAATTTTTTTAATGAATGTTTCAGTGGCCAGTGCACATGATGGTTTCACAATTACAGACTGTAGTCCATCTGTTTCTCTGCATACATTATTCGTCTCTTTTTCTCTAATGATCAGGAGCAGCGCATGTTACATCTACAAGTTGGAACAATAAGGTGAACGTGTCTAATAAAGTGCACGGCGGGTGAAAAGTGTATTAGAACTCCAGCAGCACAATCATACCAACACAAATGACATGCATATGAAAATGAACACTGGACAAGAGCCTAACTGAGAACAGAAAAGCAAAACACACATCATGACACACTTAACAAGAACCAGAATCTGTCTAACAGAAGAAGCCCACAAATGACATGCATGAGAAATGGGAGATCCTGATACGTCCCTACATGCTGTTGCTGACTTGAATTTTCCACTTGATAGTGAAGAGCCAATGACCTTGTAAACACAGTGATGCTCTGTTAACCGAGGTCCATGTTGCCACTGGGTTAAATGTTTGATTATTTCATAGTTAAACGTATTTAAGGTTAATTAACGGTGTTCCTTCGTTGTGCGTATTTACTCAGGTTTATCCAACATCAGCAGACACACCCATACTAAACACGTTCCACAAAACGGGCCACCGTCCGGCCGGCAGGCAAGAGCATGTGCAGGCGTACTGGGTGAAAAATAAAAGCCAAGTAATGAACATACATACACTGCTCACAAAAATGGTTGTTATGCGGTGTTATGTTCAGTGTGTGCTATTTTCTTTCACCTTTGAGTTACATCAGTACATCACAAACGAATCTTCTGAGCTCAACAGCTCAGACGGTAAAGCATGCGAATTCAAAGAGCTGTGTGTGTATGTATAAAATTGCTTGCACTGAAATGGTGCTAATCTGCAGAAGTCTCGTTAATGTTCTCTCCAGTGTTTGCCTCATATCATGTGAGGCTGCGAAAGGAGAAGGAATTGTGTTTTGGGCAGTATGTGGCCTCCTACAGCTTGCAGCAGGCCCGTATGTGAGAGAAGCAGACAGGACTGCCAAGCAGGATTATCGGAATTGTGAGACTGATGAGGCGTGAGGTTGGAGATTGGCATTGCCTTGCTGTGTTGCTCGGGCTACATGGCTGGATGATGCCAGTGGGGCCTTATCAGCTGTGCCATTCACCCACCCATGAGTTAGCACACAGTCGCTCTTTCCCAACTGTCACTAGACTGGAATGCAGGGATCCCATCAACACACGTAATGGGTTAACGCAGTTAATGTTCCATAATGAAGTCGTGGGTTTCGTTAGTAATGTCAAACGTTCAGGGGTGTGCGGTGTTTTTTTTTTTTTAAAACATATTATCGCAAGATTTAATGGATAACGATAATTAGATGATGCTTTGGTAGGGCATATCTTGGGTATTCAAAACTTGCCACTTCAAAATCCATCACTCAGCCGCCTAAAAAATTGCCTCAGTGTCTTACACCTAGTTTCTAGCTGGGGCAGCACGGTGGCTTGGTGGGTAGCACCAGAAGGTCCCGGGTTCAATCCCAGGGTTGAACCACCTGGGTACTTTCTGTGTGGAGTCTACATGTGGCACCGGCTGGCCCACGACCCCGTGTGGGTTTAAGCGGAGGATGGATGGTTGGTTAATGTTTGTGTTTTGTCTCCGGGTGCTGTTTGTTCATTCTTTTTTTTAACGGCAGCCCTGCGCTTTAGGTAGAACGCTAGCTAGCTCGATATGCGGCGCTAGCACACTGCATTCACTCAGTGCTCATGCATTGTAGTCTGCCCTACCTAGCTCCAAATCAGGAACATGCCTAGGCAGGGCACCAATCTATCACAGCGCACACTTACACACATACACACTCGTACACACGTTCACAAACTATAACCACTTTAGCACTGTCAAATAACGTAAAGCATGTATTTTTGGCCAGAGTACCCAAAGAAAACTGGCATGGGAGGGCATGCAGACCCTGTAAAGAAAAGACCAAGACTGATCCACCTGTGACTGAACCCACGTCCTCCTCACTGTGAGACGACAGTGTAGTTGTTAAATTGGGCTAATTCAGTTAGTTTAGTCCTGCTCTGAGAGTCCTGCGTTGTGGGTTGGATGTCTGCTGTTCCTACACCCTGTCATTCAGAGTTTGTTTATGCAGAGGATTAACACAGAAGATCATCCAGTTAAACCTGTTTTATTCTCTCGAGACTCTTGTTAACAACATGTTATGCTGCAGAGCACACAATACTTTCTCATTTCCTTTATTCTAGGCTGGACAAAGACTGTTTTCCCTGTTGCCTCAACCACAATGGCATGGGTAACCTGGTTCATCTCAGGCTTTTTCTCTTGTGCTTAGCAGGAAGTATTGCTATCATCTCTGGGTGGTGAACTGTAGTGGCTGTTTATAAAGCTGCTTTGCAACAACTTTTTAACACTAGAAAGCCCAGGATTATGATAATACTACAGTGGCCATAGTGGTCATTTTAATCGTTTGACATTTGCTTTCTTATTTATAGTATAACACAGAACAAAAAACAAAGTGTTCAGGATTGGTCATTTTTGCTTTATGCACTTCATGTTGTGTTTGCCCTACAGTGAGTGCATTTACATGCACGTAATAATCCGATCACGGTTCAATTTCTGTAGTTAGCAAATTACTCAAGTGGTCATGTAAACAGCATATTTCAATCTAAAAATCAGACGAAGAAATCCGACACCTGGATTTTAGCTCATCGGATTTTAGAGCACATGCATTCGCATTTCCCAAATTTCAATCGGTTTGCTCTGTCAGAGTTTATACGTTAGCAGCTAGCAGACTTAAGCATGGTTGCCAGGTTCTCCTATACAGGTTTATACAGGATAAACCTTATGTTAATATCGAAAGCGGGATCTGGCAACCGAATAGGAATTTAACCGAAACGCAGAATATGCGTTATTGTTATGCAAATGTAAATTATATAAATTTGGTTTAAAATGTTTAGTTCAGTAATTTTTTTTTTATTTTGTTATTTCAAGTACTGAAGCTTGAAATTTACGTCACGTCCTTCTGAGAGATTATTAGCTGGCTCCAAATTGATCATTGAAATTTGATCATTGCCGGCGATTTCCCGTAATCTGATTAAATGTGATTACTCAAGTGCATGTATATTGATTGATCAAATTAATGGCAAAATCTGATTTTTTGCAGTTATCAAACTATTAAGGGCACGTAAACGAACCTACTCTGTGTCTATTTACTTCACGTTGCTTCCATTTCTTTGCAGTCTGCAGCTGCTAGCTTTCTTTTTAATGGTAGAAATTTCAGTTACTAGAAAAGTTCAACAAAAAATATCTGTATGCTCATATTTATGATTCTTGGGCAGAAAAGACTTAGACAAAATCATATATATGAGCCACTCACCAAGGTAGGTACAGAACCACGCTCAGTTGAAGCCAAAAGAATCAGTCAGTCATTTTTTTCCAAAAGTCTCTTTTGTTTAAAAAAAAAACACTGATACTCCTCAACCTCAGCCAGCCACAGCTCAAACACCTGCCTCAGCGAGAAGCGCATGTGCCTGATACATTAAAGTGGGTTAAGTTAAGTGTCCCCTGCATTTGTTTAATGAAAAAAAAAGTCACAACGTTCACTTCCCAAAAAAAATATTCCGACTAAAAGCTTTTTTGCTTTTTTGCTTTTTTGCTTTTAAGCCATGTTTTTGAGAAGTATCCATTCAGAAAAAAAGCACAGAAAATTGACCCAGTTCGCCATTTGTTTTAAAAGCTTGCCGCTGGAAAACCACCCGTCAAAATTCGCTTTATGATGTCATCTATCTAAATAAGGTAAAGTCATGTATGCTGAATGAATCAATTTTGTCTAAACACCCAAGTCATAACTTAGTAAATTTCGATCCAATTACTTCAGTTTTGTAAAGAACACAGTTAAAGAATTTCCCATTTTGAATTTTTGCTAGAAGGTCCTGTTTTTGCCGAAGCCCCTCACATACACTGCTCACAAAAATGAGCGGATATTTTACCTTTCTGTGTGAGTCCTCTCCATGTCTGTGTGGGTTTACTCCGGGTACTCTGGTTTCCTCCATGGCCCAAAGAGGTTAGGTTAATTGTGTCTCTAAAAATGGCCCTTAGTGTGTGTGTGTGTGTGTGTGTGTGTGTGTGTGTGTGTGTGTGTGTGTGTGTGTGTGTGTGTGTGTCATATGATGTATCGCCACCCCACACAAAAGTGTTGTTCCT
>JAUZST010006038.1:0-15137 GCA_034779995.1 Parotocinclus haroldoi
CCTTTTTGTTTCCTTTTTATATACAGTCTCAGATGTATAAATGCTATATCTTTCAAAATAATTTAATTTGTAATTCAATACAAAATTCAATAAAAAGAATGGTTAAAAAAGTGCTTTGTCTTTTAGCCTGCCCATTTCTCTTGTATAACACACATCAACTATGAGAACCAACCGTTCACTTATTGCCTAATATATCCCAGACATTGACGTACATGTTGGAACAAGAATCTTTAAAGAATCTTTGTAAATGGATGTCATAATTTCGATTTTGTGTATATTATAACAACTTCAGCTGTTAATTCTCACTTTGTATACGTTTTTTTGCCAATTATGTAAAAACACAAAGAGAACATATTTATGGAAGTTTGCAACTGTACGTCACTATTGTGCAGCGGTTGAATAATCTTTTCATTTAGCGGACCAATTTTTCACCAAATGACTGTAAATTCCAGTATATATGTGATCACCATGCCTGACGCAAACACCCATAGAGAAGGAACAGAAAAACCCAAAGGGCAGCTCAGAATCAAACTGTAGACAGGAAGTTTCTATCCTGGGAGAAAGAAATAAGCCATCTTTCTATGAAACTGATACTGTCAGGATACGTCCACGATGCATCCAAGACCTGCAGCATGTTTGAAAATCGAATCATCCAGAGCCAAGAATAAACCGACACAATGAACACGTTCCTCTAGGAATGCTAAAAATGGCTCGGCAATGTAAATGGGCTAACATTCGCATGCTCAGCACATCATCCTATTCTTTCAGCCCATCCACTTACTGAATTAAATAAGCTATTGATCTGGTCTCTAATACCTGATAGTACCTAATACTTTGTGTGGCTTTTTCTCAGAAAAAAAGAGAAAAAGATGTCAGATGCCCTGTGCGCTAACGTCTGAATTTCAACACGCCGCAATGCTAAGCCACACACAAGCTCACGGTATACACTGTTACAACTGATGCACCAATCATAAAATGTATGTCCAATGTCCATTTTTTACAAATTGTTTTTATGAATCTGAGTTTGTTCCGTTTGTTTTGTCTTTTTGTGTCCTAATGCGCTGTGCTGTGAGAGAATCCCTTCGTTGACCACTAGGTGGAGTGTGTGTGCCATGCAGGGTAAACTATGTGAACGTTTCTGACAGTGCAGTACAGTGCGGTTTTTCAAAGAGCTGCATTCAAAGTGAACATTCCACCAAAAAATATTTGAGGCCACCATGTGTGAGCAGGCAGGATAACTTTATACAGATAAACTTTATACAGGTTGTTAAACCGAACGCAGTGACGTTAGATGTAAATATCGTACGCTACGAATATAAGATGAGATTTTTCTGCATTTCAGGTGGCACCATATCAGAAAAGTAACGCTGCTTGGCAGCATGTGTCACAGATCCGTAGAAAATGAAGTCTAATGTCAGTGCACTTACTTTGCTCTAGTTATTTAAGTCATAAAACTGTAACCAGATCGGTCAAAATCAAGTTAATAAACTGGATGATTGTGAGTCTGGAGCAAAAATCATCCGATTCCGATCTTATCTGATTCAGTTCATTAAATACCGTCTGGGGAATCTCGTGACAAGTGCAAGTGCATTTAGCTAGCTCAAAATTGGGCTAACATTACCCTACATGAGGTAAATACGGGTATCTTGGCATGGCTGGAGATAACGCCGTAAATTACTAGGAACATTCAGTCATTTATTATCTTCCGCTTAATCCAACGGGGTTGGATGCCCACCCGGTAACTCTGGGCGCAAGGGCAGGCACAACCCTAGATGGGTCGCCAATACATCGTAGGGCACACACACATAGTCACTCACACAGTGACACGCTAAGGACCACTTTAGAGACACCAGCTAACCTAACACAGACATTGGACTGTGGGAGGAAACCGGAGCATCCAGAGTAAACCCGTGCAGACACGGGGAGGATATGCAGACTCCACCCGGGAGATGACCCAGACCGCACCCTGGGATTGAACCTGGGACCTTTTTGCTGTGAGGCAAAAAAAGCTACAGAAAGTACTAAAGCCCTTTTAATTTACTAATCTGAAACCTTTCGTATTTTAAGCCAGGACACGATGGTCACAACAGACTTACTGTAATACCCAAATCCCACATATGTATATGCATGTTAAATGCAACTCAAAATACTAACAGATAAGGAAAGCAGAAAGGCATACTCACATCCCACCATCATCATCACCACGGAGAAAATCTTCTCTCCATCAGTAGTTGGCGCAATATTCCCAAATCCAATGGTCGTCAGGCTGGTCATAGTAAAATACAGGGACGTAATGTAGAGCGTGTGTTTGCCAGGACCGCCCTCCCACTGGCCGGAACCAGTCGTGTTGTAGCGGTAAGGCGAGCCGATGCTCGTAGCTAACTGGTAGAGCCAGCTGTCCTTCTTGATGTTGTTATTCACCTTATCAATGACTTCGTAATCTCCGATGCTGTACCAAATGCAGGCCAGCCAGTGAGCCACCAAGCCGAACACACACACCAGCAACACCAGCACAGCAGCACCGTATTCCAGATAATGGTCCAGTTTTCTTGCCACGCGCCCCAAACGCAGCAGCCGGACCACCTTTAAGGAGCTGAACAAACTACTGATGCCCTGAAACAAACAAGGCGGGAGCTCATTAGGTTTGCCAATAGGCTGTTAGTGTTTTCTCATCAGCCCTGCCTCTGCTATGGACTTCTAATGGAAGGTTGTGAGTTCAAATCCTGGTTCTGTCAAGATGGCACTGTCAGGTAATTATACTACCTCATATTTTTTGCATGTTTAGTGGACACGCAAAGCCACATGAACCTGATACTTTCATAAAAATACTCAATAAGTCAATAAGACCAATATAAAGACCTCTAGAAGTATATAAAGATAAAGTGAGGTAAAGATCCTATCACTGGGATAAAAGCTGAGGGGGCGTCTGTTATCACACCTGTAGACATAATATACATGTGCGTAATATAATATTGCAATTATTATAATATATCAATAAAATATCATATAATATATGCCTATGATCACATGATAGTTGGTGCATTAAACTTGTGGGCAAAAAAAAATGCAAATGAATCACACAATGTCCACGTTTTGTGATCAGAGAGGTGTTCTAATCCCGAGGCGCCACTGTTTTATGCTGTACGGTTTAGGGCGTGTAGGGCCACCCCTGGTTGGTATCACATGAGGCAAGCATATCTACTGATCTGGAAAAGAAGGAGAAGTGAAATTCAGGAGCCTGTCCGTGGTATAAATGGGAGATGATCGGGCAAATTGAAACTAGCTTTTCTAAAATCTACTTTTCTTGTGAGAAAATGGAAACAAAAGAAATCTTTAGTCTGCTGCCATTAAAAGTAATTAGTAATTAGAGTTAGAAATGCACATGGCAACTGAATTGGAAGTTTTTATGAACAGAATGCACGCGACATTGACACCATTACACCCCGACTGAATATAGAACGCTTACAAAAAAAATCGATTTTTAACATGAATCCCACAAGAACTGCTGGATAATCTGATCCTGTCCGTGCCCCATCACTGTCAGTGTGTTTAGCACTCTTGGGTGACCCTACACCCTACTGAACAGTCAATGTGGGGGCACTCTGGTCCTGTTTAATATGCTTCTGTTCACCCCCATGAATAAATCGCTAGCTACTTTATCACTATAACTGAGTTTGCATCTCATTTGCATAATCGAAACAACTTTCTTTGACTTTTCTTTTGCTTTTCTGATGATCTTATTTAATGAAATAAATTCAAATGCTTTTTTTAATCGCTTCATATTCATTCAGAAATATCCAGCAGTATAATATTATGTGAAAGAAATTCTCTTTACACTTTTTCAAATGTGAAACTTGTTAAACACTTGTTAAAGAAAACTTGAGAAAACAACTGAGTTTAAAGGATTGTGTATGTGTGTGCGTGCGTGCGTGCGTGTGTGTGTGTGCGTACTCAGTAGATTGCCGTACTCTAACACTCAGCTACTCCGTTTACTCCTGGGATTAAATCCCATTTGAAAGCAAGAGCTATATAAAAGGATGTAAATAAACAAGGCATGACATGAAAGAAATTAATGCTAATATTTGGCTCGAGTCGAGTTGCTGAAAAACCTTAGTAGACATAACATCTCTAATAGCCCTCCTGGCTTCTGAAAGAAGGCAGATGCGAATGCTAGCATGACTACAGCAGGTAACTGATCACCTACAGCTACTGAAAGGTCATGATCGATACAGGTTGTTAGGAGATAAGGAGAAGGCAGGAAATACTTCGGAGTGCATTTACTTTAGGCATTTAGAGAATGCCCTTATCCTTATACCTAAAATAGATCTGAATATTGTTTACTTAACACTCCACATTCCACTACTCCTACTGACCTCGTCCACGTTCTCGAAGGCATTGATGATGTCATAGGGCAGGCAGGACAGAAGGTCGATCACAAACCAGGTCTTCAAGTAATTCATTCGAATCAGTTTAGGGTCGGAGATGACCTCCCCGCCGGGCCCGACGAACGTGGTGTGGAAGTTGAGGACGATGTCCACGAGGAAGATGACGTCCACGACGCTGTCCAGCACCAGCCAGGTGACGTTGTTCTGCTTGGTCTTGAAGGAGACGTTGTATGGCACCATGATGGCAGTGTAGAAGGTCAGGATTAGGATCACCCAGTCCCACGTGGTCTTGAAGGTGCAGTAATGGAGGATGATATGAGGGGGCGTCTTGGGAGCTTCTTGCTTGTACTGAGGAAGGATGTCAGAACTTAGCTGAAGCACCTGACAGGAGACAAGAACTCAGTGTGAACGTCCGCTTACTTAATAGGACACATGGCGTGAAGCACCTAGGAATGCCAAACACTGCTCAGGATTCAGGCTGCTCATGCTGATGCCGCTTGTCTTAATAAAACGTTGTGTTAAATAGAACTTTCTGCATCAGCGGTTGCTCTGTTAGGTGTGCCATCATAACAGCTGCACTACACCAGCTAATTAACGCTCACTAAACACTTTATTAGGTGTACCTACTAGCTTTTACATTCATTGTCCATTTGATCACCTCCACTTACCATAGAGCTGCACTTTGTAGTTATAAATTATTAGTAGGCTATATATATATAGGCTTTTTTCGAATGGTCACACACACATGGTTAGCTGCAAAGAAACCGGCAGTAGACAGCATCACTTGATCTGCCAACAAGCACGAGCAGCTCCCACAGTTTCATGGTCCAAAATCCAGGCACCTTCACAACACACCCCTGTCTCTGCCCGGACTATTTCCAGGCGCAAGGAAATCTGTTGCCACGGCACCTATTAGATGTCCTGCCAATGTAAGCCAGCCATGTTTCCTTCGTTTGCAGTGGCCTCAGGAACGAGCAACCTGCTTACATCCTGTAACTGCATCGTCTTCACCTATAAATCCAGGTTCCATTTGGGAAATGGCAATGGTCAAGGTCAAGTATGGAGGCCTCGTGGTGAGTGATTCAATCCTTTGCTTTGGAGCAATAGGCTGGCCCAACTGCTAGTGTGATCGATCGCATATGAGAGTCGATCACCCCTAGCGGTGATACGAGGAACACTAACAAATCAGCGGTATCTGCAGGACATCTTACGGCCACGTGTTGCCTCGCATGGCAGGGATTCCAGCTGGCATTTTTCATCAGGATAATTCTCGCCTGCACAGCAAAGGTTTCCCAGAAATGTCTCCACCAGTTTGCAACACTCCCTTGGCCAGCCCGGTTACCATTCATCACCAATCTAGCATGTATGAGACAAGATGGGATTCTAGCTTTGGCAACCTATGAGTGTGCAGGATCTGCAAAATCTGTGGACAAACGTGTCACAGGATACCATATGGAACCTGTATGCCTCCGATGTGCAACCGTATCTCATCTTATACCCAGGCAAGAGGAGTCCTAACAGGGTACTAGAGCCTCTTTTCAGTTATGTATCCATCCATCATTAAATCATCACTGCATTTAAATATAAAATTTCATTCGATCCCAACAACCCCCTTTCATTGCATCATTTTTGTCAATAAGAATATGGCAAGTGGAGCTGATAAAATGGACAATAACTGTAGAAACCAAGGGGTGGATCTAACAAAGTGGTTACTTAGTGTATCTGGCTTGGTAATATATGGGTTAAGTATTTTAATTACCTTAATAATAAGTTTAATAACCATATTGGACCATGGATGGATTTATATATATATAAATATATAAATGCAAACTGATGCTATGTGACACATACCTGTTTCGAACATTAGGACAATAATAATGATTCTAAATGAAGCCTCCAGCCTGGCCAAAGTATAAATTATTAAGGAGCCCAGGAGCCCAGTGTAGACTGACTGTGACCTTGAGAGAGTCTGTAATTCTATTACAGTAATGCCTTTGTGCGTGTCTGTGTCTGTGAGAAAGCTTGTGATTCTGTTACAACTTTGCCCTTGCAAACTTTGTTTGTGTTCAAGGGTGTAATGTAATGCCATGTATGTATAACACACAGTCCTTAATGTCTACGCCTAGCCAGCAGCACAGGGTGCAAGGCAGGAACAAACTTAGAGCAGATCGTAGGGCTCACACATTCACACACATACACACGCTGCGGCTACTGTAGCAGAATCAATTAACCTACAGCTGTGGGAGGAAACCGGAGCACCAGGAGTAAACGCATAGGGAAGACATGCCAGCTCTACACATAAAGGACTCAGACTGCTCCAACTGGGATCAAACCCAGGATCTTCTCGCTGTGAGGCTACAGTGCTGCCCATCGAGGCACCGTTCCGCCCAGGTCACTGGTCTGATATAATCACTCCTATGATTTCACTTACCTCTGCCAGTCGGGAGGGTTTGTGAGAGCTGACGTCAGGTTTGCTCATAGGGGTGAGCTGCTGAATGGTGCTCCTGCTGTTGGTCAGAGCTCGAGTGAGCCTGGCAAACTTAGCCCAACCTGCAAGGAGACACGACCAACCAATTATTCAAGATGTTCAAATGATCACATTATTGCTTTCACCCTCCGGCTTGCTGTCACGTGATTACTCAGTGGAACTCCAGAGAAATTTCCAGAGGTTTTGCCCATGCCAAATTGACATTGCCCAACACTTTTGCAATTAACTAAACTTACATACAAATTGTATGTTTGCTAGCAGTTTAGTGCCAGCTTTCTTGAAGTTGTGCTAAAAGAAACATCTAGATAAAGATCGGGGAGAGGAAAAACATTCAAGTATAAAAATACAATACGAAACCTGGCTTTTATTTTCACTAGACACACCGCGTAGACCAAAGTTTCTGGACACCCCAAAACATGAGTATGAACAATTAGTTTCTCTCTGCTTTGCGGCTACAACAGTTTCCTGAGAATGCTTTCCAGTAGAATGTGGAACATCACGCAGGTCGGACACTGATGTTGGACAATCCCTAACTTGTTGGCGTTCCAGTTAATCCTGGTGGGTTTTCTCCCAGTTTTCTACGGAGATTAAATGCCAGTGCACCTCATATTATAAACCTGTTAGTAGTGAATGTGGCTAAAATAACAAAGAGATTAGAAGTGGTGTCCACAAACTTTTGGCCATATAGTTTGTGCGAACTTTCGATATGATACAGAATGCAGTAATGTACAAAAGTCTTAGACAGCCATCCGATTTGTGGTCTAAGCAATGGAATAATGACTGTACATATTATAGTGTCGACTTGGATTCATCACTATGCAATCCTCTTTCGCACTGATCTTCATTCCAGTCTTTGTAAGCTTTAGTATATCTTAGACTTTAGACCCTATCTCACCCTGTTCCCTTTCTGAAAAACTGATTTCTCCCAAAAAGGCCACTGACTATAGAAGTGTTAACCTGGAATCACGATTGCTCAAGTGTACGGGGAGGTCACATTAAATACTTTCCACTGTAGCCCATAGAAGTTTTTAATACTGCATTTATTTCTATCTGTAATCTAACAAAGAGACTAAAAAAATATCGCACAATATTATACACAGACATTGTTGCAACAGCTTAAAACGCTCGAATGGTCCAAGTACATTGTTCTTTTCATTTTTTAATTGAGAAAGTTTCCAGCGACCACCAGTGTACCAAAAGTTAAGTTTAGGGACTTTCTGGAGTGCTAAAATTTTTGTGCTCCATCTCATCATAAGTCATGAATGATTTAAGATGTTCTTCAGTAATGTTCTTAAGTGAACGAGTGGTCTCAGGTATTCTCTAAAAGCAGGAGAGATCACAGGTTGGTTTCATCTCTTGTTGTTGTGTCAGAAACCCTGCCCCAGTCTTCTTCATACTGCCCCAGTCTCTTGAAAGCGATTCCAGTCTGTTAATCACACTTTGGGAAATGCAGTAGCCACTGTTGTCTGTGTTTGACCAGCTTCAGGACGTCCTATGGCTCTCCGAGCTTCACATTCAGGCAAACCGTGTCTCAGAGGAACTCTAAGGTCTGAGACATTACAGGATTTGCACTTTCAAGATCAGGGAACGTTCAGATACTCCAGCACTTTCAGCCTTTTATAGAGTGCATTTTCACTAGTTAAACAAAAGTTGTATTTGCATCTCATTTGCAATAAAGAACAAGATTCTTTGACTTGTCATATGCTTTTGTGATGTTCTCGTTTAATAAAAAATGTTTCATTTTTTTTATCGCTTGTACATTTCGATACATTCCCTAATTTCTGTGAGCAGTGTGCATGGAAACTCCCGCATTGCCTTGAGCACCAGCCTCTTATTATTCTGTGAACATGAGAATCTAATCAGAGAACAGAATCACAATGTCCCGAGTACAATGCTCAGGGAGAAAGAGAGAAAGATGCTCTAATCCCTTTTGGAATAAAGTGGTTTCTTGGCTGCCAGCCTTCCCAAAAAAAAACATTCTAGATCAAGCTTCTTCCAACTATAGAGGGTCAGTTTACATCCCCATGAAGCTGCCAGATGCTGTTAACTCTGACTTATGGGGTGTGGTCAGGGGGGGTTACACTAAATACCTGTCACTCCAACCTAGTTCCCGAGTTTTTTTCAGACTTTTTAATACTCGGTATACTCCCCAAATCAGAAAAGCTAGAACTGAAATATGAAATATATAAATCCCCTTCTGTCCTTCTCAACACTGATTTCATACATTTTTAACATTTTCTAACACATTATTTCTTTTTTTCACTTTAATACTAACCCTTAATTGCCCCGTCCCAACTTTTATTGGAACGTTTTGCAGGCTTATTTTCAGGAATGGATGTTTATGAACAAATGAAATGAAGATGAAACGACAAAACATGGGTGGAGAAAAATCTTGGGTTCGTCCCGTCTGCAACAAAATAAAAATCAAAGCAAATTTCAAGAACATCTGCAGTTTTTTCATACTTTCACTTTTTCGGATTTGGAGTTGGATAAAAACCTATAACTGTACACAGATACACAACGTAACCATAGCGATCACGTATAGCACTACGGTTACTCTACAAATTCTGCATATTGGATTACTGTTATTATTAACCATATAAACATGTACTAAAACATATATATCTACTGTATGTTTTGACACAACCTGATTGATTCATGCCATTAAAAGCATGATAATTAAAAACGGATCTTTTACAAATCGCTTTCTGTTTACTTGCGAGCGCAAATTAAAATTGAAGTCATTACGATTTCTCATTTCATTCTGCCTGTTCACCACTTCAAGACCTTTTCAATTTGCCCCTATTTGCTTCCCGGTTGCCTCACGCATTTCATTTAAACCACTGTGTAATTACATATGAACTCATATTTACTTCAGGATCTGTGTTTTTACATGATGACAGGACTGAGTCCTCGATGCTCTGTGAACGAACCGTTCCAATACAAATTTTTTTTCACGGTTTCCATAGTAGCAGTTCATTTGACTTTGTCTTAAATAACGATTGGGCCGTATTGCCACTATTTTTCGTGGTCTCTTTGCGTTATTGTGGTGCTGATGACACAGTTATGCTTCATATAGCCTAGGAACTCCAACGCACAGCTATTTGTTCTGTTGTACAGATATGGACGTGCTTGCATTGGTCAACAAACATGTAACCAGAATTGCGATACTGCTCACAAAAATGAGGGGATAATTAAAAATAAATATGAAGAGAATCCCACAAGAACTATTGGATAATCTGACTGTCCATGCCCCATCACATCACTGTCAGGGTGTTTTGGCACTCTTGGGTGACCATACACCCTACTGAACAGGGGGCACTCTGGTCCAGTTCCACATTCTTCTGGTTACCCCCATGAATAAATCACTTACTACTCAATCACCATAACTGAGTTTGTATCTCATTTGCATAATCTCATTTGACTTTCTGTGCCTTTTCGTTTGCTTTTCTGATGATCTTGTGTCATGAATTCTTTTCTTTCCCTCATTTTTGTGAGCATTATTGTATGTTATCACTGAGATCCTGGAGCTTTAAGTAAAAAAATTTCCAGATGGCAAACGGCCTCAGCAAACACAACGACAAACATTTAACCCATCGCGATGGAAGAAATGGAAAAGTGATTCCCTGTAAGAGTACTGAGGCATGCACTTACAAGACGGCGCTGGTATTCCGCGCTCACACACACACACACACACACACACACACACACGTGGACTCACACATGCACTTACTGTAACAGTAAATTAATTACATTTACGCCTATTAATATATTCACTTATTCACATAAACTCCCCCACACGTACGTATACACATACGTACACACACACACACACACACACACACTTATTGAGCGTCTCCTATGGTGCCGGCTGTTAATGAACTCCATCTCAGTATGTGACTCATTATCACTCACACAGATACACAAACAGACACACACGTGGTGCTGCATGTGGCGTCATGACTAAACGCTACCTGATTGAATGCTAGTGCCATCTCCACCGAAGTGAGAACTTAATGCTACAGCAGCACACAGTGACAGAATTGACTGTGTGTGTGTGTGTGTGTGTGTGTGTGTGTGTTTAAGGCGTTACTCACATACGTCCCTTTTATGGGTGTGAGCACATTGTATGATATGGTATGTGGATTACAGAGCGAGGACTCAACAAAAGGACTGAGCAAGGTGTACCTATTAAAGTGGCCAGTAAGCATATATCAGTGACTTGCCTATAAAGCAAGTGTGTGTGTGTGTGTGTGTGTGTGTATGATCACCTCTAGTGCTCTCATCCTCAATGGGCTGCTTGAACGCAGTGATATCTTTAAAGGTGCACAGGAACAGCACCACCTTGTCGTTCTCATTCCTGATTGGTGCGACCTGCATGTAGAACCACACCGGTGTTCCTGGAACAGATCAGACGTCAGACGTTACACAGCCAGTTTAACTAAAGCCCATGCAAGTCATTTAAACAGACAGATGTATTAATTATTTATTCATGTATTATTCATTTAAACAGACAGACAGATAGAAAGAGACAGGGTATATACAGGGTGAGTCAAAAGTCACAAAAGTCACAAAATCTGACAAACAAAACGCAAAATGACACATCTGAACACCCCAGGAAGTAATGGGTGACGGAGAATATCTTAAAGGCTATGTCCGGAACGTGGTCGCCATCTTGAAAGCCACAATAGTGAATCAAGAGCATGTTTTTTTTTTTCCTGTGGGAAGGTGGTCATGTAGCGTATCAGTAAAAAAATACCAGAATAGTTTCAGAATCAATTGGTTCAAAAGTTATCAGCACAGAAAGTTCCAAAGTTCCACAGAATTGTTCCCCACAATGTCTAACTGGAACTGAATTGATGATTCTGATGTCCGGGGAACGTAGCTGTCGTATCATAGCAACTGACACCCAGAAAGATCACCAATTTCACACAGCACTGTTACATCCCTCATAGCCAAATACAAAAAAACCGGGACTGTGGACGACAAGAATCGTAGTGATCGTCTGAAGAACCGCTACCGACCAAGAAACCTCACCAATGGTTTTGGCAGCATTTGCGAAAAGTTTATGAGGCAGCATGTGACATGTCCCGTGATTTTTGACTCAACCTATAGATATAAACATAGAAAGACAGACAGATAGAAACACAGACAGCTAAATAGACAGAAAGGCAGTCAGACAGACAGATAGATAGACAGATAGATAGACAGATAGATAGACAGACAGACAGACAGACAGACAGACAGACAGACAGACAGACAGACAGATAGATAGATAGACAGACAGACAGACAGATAGACAGACAGACAGACAGATAGATAGACAGATAGACAGACAGATATATAGATAGACAGACAGACAGACAGATAGATAGACAGACAGACAGACAGATATATAGATAGACAGACAGACAGACAGATATATAGATAGACAGACAGATATATAGATAGACAGACAGAGACAGACAGACAGACAGATATATAGGCAGATCGATTTGTTTGTTTTTATTCTTTATTGTATTTGTCATACTTTAGGTATTAGTCCAGCAGAACTCTATTGTTTTAGTGACATCTAGACATGTATTATATATATTTCTGTTCATATATGTACTAAGATTTTTTAATTGAATGTTATTAATTCATTCCCATTATTATATTATTAAAACCATATAACACCACTTACAATCCTGCAGCATGGACTTGTTCTGGTACTCATCTGGTGTGCGCCATAACATCGTTATTACCTGAGTATTACCTAGAGTATTAGTTCCCTATAGTTATTTACTTTCACTGGCCCTGATCATTTGTATCCTATAATCAAACAGATGTTAGAACTGTAGTCACGCCCATGGCTCGCTGCTAACAGTCAGCTTAGGTTTAAATCCCACCTGGGCTTTGCATTAACAGAAACCTACTAAGGACTGGCACCCTGTGCACCATAAATCCAGGTCCTCTTGCAGGACTGTGACCAGGATAAGCTGGAGGAAAACGGGATGCTTTGCTTTTATCGTATTATTTTGTTTCTTTGGCTATTTTGTTTTTTACTTCCCACATTTTCCAAGTCCTTCTTGTGATTTGTGCTATCAGGGCACAGACATAATCAAGCCTTAGATGGGATGCCAGTCCAGTGCAGGGCTAGGTAGGGATGATCTCCGCCTGGCCTGTATTCCCTCAGACAGAGTGAATCAGAGTCAGTTGAGGCAGATATTAGCTCGTTTGATGTGATATGTTAAGATGATCTGATTGTAGAGTCGAAGCTGAGCAGCTGACTGTATTTAAATCTGTGATACACTTTTTTATATTGTTTTAAAAGAATGTGTCAAATGATACTTTGATGTTTTTGTGCTGTGAAAAGTTAATAAATTGTTACTGGCTGGTTGTGGTGTTACGTGTGTGTATGTGTGTGTGAGAGAGAGAGAGAGAGAGAGATGGAGGGTCAGCGGAGGGAGGCAGGTGGAAAAACACAGCAGCTCGTACGTGCCAAATATTCACACTTCAGTCTGGAGCTGTTTATCTGAACCGAAGTGTGAAAAGAATCTGGATTCTCATTTGAGCTATTTCTAAGTATTTATATCAAATTCCACTTACGAACGATCAAAACAGGGTCCAATGCTTTCTGTACCCATCTTCTCCAAATCTGAACCTTCGTGTTTTAAAAAAAATCCCAAATAGTCTGCAGTACGAGAGATCTCATGACTGAACGGGATCGTTTTCAAGGCTTGGGATAGAAGCTCTTGTTTTGCTTCACACATCAGGTGTAAAATGCTGCACACACACTCTGGATGTCCCACAGGAGCCACGGTCAGGACGAGGTCTCAGAGGGTTACAGAGGATCGGTTTAGTGCTGAGCGGAGAGAGGTCAGGCAGGCTGTGAGCTGCTCACATACATCAGCATAATCATAAGGGCCAAAGGTTTGACCAATCCTCATCCAATCACACGTTTGAGCGACGCCGAAATCGAAAATCCAAATCAAATTTTTCTGAAGCTAGAAGATCTAGTGTCTGTTAACAGATTATCAACATTAAAATATTCACATAGGTTTCATATTTGAGTTTTTTCCCAGATAAATCCATGCCAGCTCCCTGGGGTAAACAAACGTCTGTGTAACATGTAATCATATTAATTTGTCACATAAAAGCTCTCAATTACTGACAATCTTGAACAATCTTTCATCAAAAAGCACCACACAGTCATCCGGGTCATTTTTAGTTATTTAGCAATCTGATACTAATAACTCTGTAATAAAAAGCTATTTGGGTTAAGGTCCTTGCTCAGTGACCCAACTGTGGCAGCTTGACAGAGGCGGGGTTTGAACCCTGACCCTTTTAAACCTGGTTCTGTAGGTTAACCACAAAGCCCCCTCTTATTAGAATTTATTATTAGAATGATTAGAAACACATTAAAAAGAGCGCATGTATGTCTTCTCAGTATTGAATATACTGTAAACAAAACACAACATGAATACCCAAAATACCTTTTTAATGCAAACTATCTGTTCCGTTATATCATTTTAAGTGTTAGCATGTGTAAGCTGTTACCTATTTTGGACACAATCCATATGCTTAGATACCTGACGTGGTCAAGCAACGAACATGCAGCGAACGTTTTGAATAGATCTGTAAAAAATGATCATGTTTTATCGTAGCACTGATAATCCAGTATTAATCTGTCCGCTAATTTGTACTAATGACTTGTTTAGTGAATGAATTACAGACACAGACGCTCCTCTGGGATTGTATTGCTTTCGTTTTTTGTTGGTTTTGGTTGTACTGGGAAAAGTAATATCAGTATCGATATTTTGCTACGTATTCATGCTGTAATATTTTCTATACTTTATTTATACCTGTGCTCACCTTCAAACTGAAAATGGAGCTGTAGTGAAGGTAAAACAGGACAGACACACACAGGTGTCAGCTTCACTTTTACCTCCAAAACACAGAGGTGTCAAACCCAACGGCAAGCTGATTCACTCTGTCTCTCTCTCTCTCTCTCTCTCTTTTTCTCTCTCTTTCTGTCTCTCTCTCTTTTTCTCTCTCTTTCTGTCTCTCTCTCTTTCTTTCTGTCTGTCTCTCTCTCTTTCTTTCTGTCTGTCTCTCTCTCTTTCTGTCTCTTTCTCTCTCTCTTTGTCTCTCTCTCTCTCTCTTTCTGTCTCTTTCTCTCTCTCTCTCTCTCTCTTTCTGTCTCTTTCTCTCTCTCTCTCTCTCTCTCTGTCTCTCTCTCTCTCTGTCTCTCTCTCTCTCTCTCTCTCTCTCTCTCTCTCTCT
>JAUZST010006039.1:0-15136 GCA_034779995.1 Parotocinclus haroldoi
TATGTTACAAGAAGTATTTTATAATCAATGCGAAATGTAACTGGTAACCAGTGTAGAGACGACAGAACAGGACTGATATGATTAAATTTTCTAGTTCTAGTTAGTACTGAAGCTGCTGCATTCTGCACTAGTTAAAGTTTATTTAGAGATTTACTAGAACATCCAGCGAGTAAAGCATTACAGTAATCCAACCTCGAGGATATAAATGCATGAACCAGTTTCTCAGCATCTTGAAAAGAATGAATATTTCTTAAAGTTGAGCAATGTTACATAACTGAAATATAGCAATTTGTGTGATGATGTTAATGTGCACGTCAAGGGAGAGATCTGAATCAAAGTTCTGTACAGCTGGATTTGACATGGTATCAGAAATAAGCATGTACAGACGACGAATTTTCAAATGTGGTATGGATGCCATTAATTGTGACACTTGGTTTTGTTATAAACAATGGTTTTTTGTATGTGTATGTATGTGGATTTGTCAGTAAGGTTTTTCATAAAAATCAGTTACACTTAGATGCCACAATAATAATGCTGGAAATAATAATGCTGCCTGGAAGTGTCTTATTCCAAAAAATGGTGTGAAAAAATTGAGAAGGAATAACCCCTCTACGAACAGTTTTCAATAAAAACTGCAGTGTGACTAACATGGATCTCTTTGATTTTACAGGCATGTGCTGTACTAGCATTAGCAATTTCGAAGAGGCAAGAATGAGCTATGGCACAGATGAGGACATTCTTTTCATCTTCAAGGACAGCTGATCTTTAATGCAGTCTTTTCAAGACACAGTGGAGTAGTGCTGGAATATGTCATAGTAGTTTAGGGTTTTGTTTCCATTGAAAGGGTTTATCTGTCAGACAATTTAATGAGAAAAACAACTTTGCAATTTGGTTATCTTTTGCAGTATGGATGAATATTAAGACACAATATAGTGTTCATTCTTTAAAAAAAATCTCAAAATGGTACCCAAGATGCACAAATACATTATCAGTTCTTTATCAGTTCAGTTGTTATATCAACTGACAATGTTTGAAACAAAATGGGTTACTTGGATACCAGTATAAAAGGTATGTGTAAAATTCTTACAAATAAGACAGTAAAGCAATTTTGTATGGACACTTATGAACTGTATCATCAATAATTTGACATTAACATTTTGACGAATTATTGAATTATTGTGCTCATAGAAGAGTAAATATCATTGATCATGTATTGTTTTTTTGTTTTTTTTTAGTATTTTGTGTAATATCCATTTCATATGGAAAATGTAATTTCAAATCAAATATTTATATTGGTTTGTAATTCAAATTATTACTATAGATATGCTGTCTCTAATTTGGAGAAGTACTAGAGGTATAACCAGTGAAGCCATACAATTCTGGTAACTAATTTTGAAATGTGATCCCAGAATTATTATCAAATTATGTTCAATGCATGTAAATCTTCATAGCTAAGATCTGACAATTGTTCGAACAGCATGTTATCACATTATATCACATTTAACATGATATATGGTATGCAGTAGTATTTTGGCAATTGACTTAATACCCAATATTGTACCCAGTGTTTCCATGTCCAGAAGCAGCGTTGACTTCACTTAGCTGTGAGGCATCTGTGATGGACAATTTCATAGTTGAAATGTGTATTGTGGTTAGTCGACTCAGGATTCCAGATTTTTTTTTTCCGAAGAAATGGATGCCATGTGCACCAGACCAAAATCCGTCAACATTACACTATATTATCAGCAACAAGTCCAAAGAGGTAGGTCTTTCATGTTGTGGGTGCCCTTGGCAAAGGTAAGTTTACAGTTCTTTGATGAGAGCATTACTACAGAAAACTAGATTTTAAAGCAACTTAAATTGCCTTCAAGACAACATATTTTCCACAGAAAAGATAATGCAAAACCCCTTCCAGTCTTTCTTTGAGGAACATTTAAATATTTCAGTAATTTTCTCATGCATAAAGTAAATGTAAGAAACATTGTCTTGAGAAATTATTAATTTATTTTTCATTTTACATGATGTCCCAACTTTTTCTTATTTGGGTTTGTAATGTCATGCATGTCTAAGAGCTGCTATTGACTTTGCAAGAAAACAATAATTTTGTCTTGCATGACTATTTGATGTTTAGTCTCATAATTTGTCTTATCAATTATATTTTTAAAAAATCCAGCAATTCTGGCAATGAATGCCAATAGGTTATCAAGAGCAACTGACTATTGATTGACTGATTGTTAGAATAATGTATAGTTTAAAAAAATTATTTAATACATATTCAAATTAATGAAATATTCATAGGGCAATTGCACCTCTCTTATGATTACTGTTCATCATGTTTTTTTACCCTTTGATTTGCATTCACATTTTCAAAACTTTTATCAAGATAATTTATTCAATCTTTGTTTTTTCAATTATTATTGGCATAATCAGGAAGAAATGCAAGCGGTTAATGGTTTATGGCACTTAAAAGTATGTGTAATTCCGTACATGGATATTTTTCACATCAGGGTCTATATATCTTGTTTATGCCTCACAATTTAAACTCAGATCATTTAAGTTCGCATCAGATTTTACCATACAAAATGTGTAATGTGTAAATTCAATTATTGTTTCTAGTGAAATAATCTAGCCTCTAACATTCCTAGACCAGCTTCTGACAGATTTACTCCTTGACAATATTGGGTGTAAATTCATGCTGGACAGCCTTTGTGAGCTCTTCGGCGTACATGTCATATCTCCCCGTCATCTGTAAAAAAAAAACTCACAGTTACATATGTCCAGGAATTTGCAACAAATAATCATCTTTACAAGAACCTTAAGTTTAAATTTGTTGATTTTTTTTTTAGATGCTTGACTGTGTAAATTTCTTTAAAAGTAATATAGAACTAGTGTAGGTTATGTTAGAGTTTTTTGGCAAAAAGAAAAGTAATGTGGACTTCAAAAAAAGCCATTTTGAGAAGATTCCTTCTACACATTTTATGTCTATAGATATAACAGCTCCCGCAGAGAGATCCAATGAGATAAAGAGGGATATGTAGCAGGTATATACAGAATAAAGCTTACCTTAAAATTCCACTTATCTGCAGTCTGCCGGTTCATATTCAAATCTAGTTCTGCTACCAGTAAACCATCTCGTGTTCTGGATAGACCTGGAGAACGACTACCATCAGGCGCAGCAACATAACTTGAGCCATAAAAGTGACCAAATTCATGATGTGCTGTAGAGGAAGCACATATATTACACATGAATAGTAACAGCTGGTATCACCATTAGTGTTATATCAAAGTAAAGTGAAGTTGCATTTCATTATGTGAATGTGCATTCCAGATGTAATTGCAAAATGGTTTGTCATTCAAGTGGATAGCAGATGTGGACACACCATTACACAGTAAACATCCTTCATATCATATTTCTTCATATTATTCTTATTATTATATCCAGGTAATAAGGGCAGCATAGTGTTGCATGTGGTAGGTGCAGTCGCCTCTCAGCATCAAGATGAACATTATAAAACAGGATGGGTAGCTGACCATTTACTATGGGTATATGGGTACTATGGGCACTACACATATACCCAACATATTAATAGTCACAACTTGATTATGGTCGCATAAATTACTGTTTCCCAGGACAGTTATGTAACATTTCTAGTCTGTTGCCTACCAGAAATCCCCCACTTTTTTCAGGGTTGCAGGGGCTCCTGGTGCTATCCCCAGGGTGCAAATGTAAATACATAATGCATAATGCAGTATGCATATATTTTTAATTACCTTTTTTTCCATCACCAGATGTGAACTCATTCTTAAAATACTCCTGTAAAAAAGGGTAAAAAAATAGTAATATGTTAATATGTTTCATATATAAAGACAGGTAGCTAAGTAAGAAACCTAATGAGGAATGGAGGGTAATTTGCATTCCAAATGCTTAATTACTATAATGTTATCATTAATTGACAATTCAATACCTAGGAATTATATGAACATCTGATTATAAACTTTTATATAACCATGTTTTTAATGAAATTAAATCTAACACTTTTTGCTTCATATTCATTTCAAAGTATCCCATAATTTTATTTATATTTATTTTTTAATTCTGTTTTGTGAACTATTACTAAAACATATTTGACTAGATAATTTGTTTATGTCTTACATTTAATATCCATTTAATATCCAAGTCACCTTTGTTTTTCTTTTCCACTATCACTCTAGTCTTGCTCAATTTGGGATTGATATATTATAAGGTAATCTAAATTTGTACAGCTGCTTTAAGAGAATTCTTTGCTGTAAGAAGTGCTATATAAGTAAAGCTATGAGCAAAACAACAGTGCTTAGTGTTTTTCAGAAACGTATGCTATAATTTATTTTTTTTTTTTAAGGTGCATAGAGATTTACTGATCCCAAGGCAATATGCGGCAATATTCAGTCAAATAAACACCAGTATAGCTTAAACAGAGTGAGAGTCTGGAGGAGGACAGGTCAATGGAATCATATGTATGATTATGCACTGGACTGGAGTGGGCACTTGGCAGGAGCTTGGCAAAAAATATTTTCTCTCTGATAGTCTGTATTAATTAAGCAGTTGATTAAGATATTGTACATTGTATTAAACAGGAAGCTGGGGGTAGCAATGAAGAGATATGTTAACACTGATCCTACAGGAAATTGCAATGAAATTACAATGAAGGCTATGGTTGTAGTACCGGCAATAATATTAAACTACTTTCATTACTTCTTATATCATCAAAAAACCCACAAAACATGTATCTGGTAGCCTTCTGGATTATTTATTATTAGATGGTTAACACATTCTGGCACATATTTGTGTGAATCCAGCATCCCAGCATTTTAAATGCAAAATTAAATTAGCAATATTATTCATAAACATTTTACTTATGTTTGACGGTAACTGGCATAGGCTCAATGGGTAGCAAGAAGGTTCCACTGTGGAGCGCCCAACGAATCACAGCGAGTTCCCTTAGCTCATGTTTTAGGAATTAAATGGGCTAAAATGTATTGTAATTTCCTGGTCATTAATATTGTTGTTGTTGGTATTATGGAATTCACATGAGAATGGTCAGAAAAAGAGAAAATATCTAATGAGAAGGAGTACTCTGTGTGAAAAAGCCACAGTACATTTTGCAGTGGTCAGAGGAGTATGGCCAGACTGCTAGCAAGGCAACAAATAGAACTTAAACAACATGAAAGCATGGATCCATCCTTGAATCATCTGTTTAGTATGGTGGTGATAGTGTGGGAGATGATGTATTAAACATTTACCGTTATGTATTAAATATACATACCATTCCCACTCTATTGATGGCACAGGTGAAACAGTGGTTTGCAATGGCAGCATTTCTAGCTTCAACTGACCACATTGGTTCACTGCAACACAAAACCCGACCTGAGTTAGTGAAAGATAATATGTTTTTCTTGAGTAAAACTGATTATATTTTACCTAAGAGCTCCGACTGTAGCACAAGGATTGAATATGATCTCAGCTCCATGCATACTGTACATGAACCAGTTAAGCGGGTGGTGGCGGCCATAGCAGATATTCACAGCAATCTTTCCAAACTGTGTTTGGAAGACACGGTGTCCTGTATTGCCCTCCATATAGTACGTCGACTGAATAGACAAATTATAGAAACGTGTTATATTACATTTGTGGGTTCGTTAAATAAATGTGCAATTATTAAGATCCATACCTAACCTTCCTTTAGTCAGATAAGTATATTACAATTAGGATTTCCTCTTGTTGTACAGAAATGGCTCTCTTTAAAGTGATCTCTTGTGGGCCCCTATTTTCAAGGGTTAGTCTCAGTGCTAGCATTACTGGATCTTAGTGGAGAAGTTTTATCACAACACTCTTCTGGATAGGCTGTGAATTTTGTTGGGTTTACAGTACAGCATTCTTCTACCAGTTTGTTAATGTAAATTATAAAATACAGGAAACAGCAAAGATGTAATCACCACACATACTCTGAGTTCATCCATTTCTGTTTATTTAATTAATAATATATGTATTTTTAAATCAGATTGATATATGGACTGTTTTCTGGCCCATACACTGAGTTGACAAGATTAATTATTAACCTTAATAATGACTTTACCATCACCAAAACTTTCTATCTATGGATAAATAATATGCACAAGTTGCAATTATACTTGTCCTGTAAACATTTACATTTCCATGGATTATATGCTGATTCATTAACACTGACATAGTCCATATTTCTGTCTGGTACATGGACTGGAGAAAAAACGGAATAGTTAAAATAATTTATATAGTTCAGTTTAACTTAGCCAGATTATTCAGCTATTAAATAATTACTGTTCAAAGCATTCTAAAGAAAGGGACGAAATAAGATGAATGCTTGATGGACAGAATGTTGCAGCTTAGATGTTGGAATAATTATTAAACTGCCAGAGCATTCCAAGAGGGATGGGGTGGTTCACCAATCGTCTTGTGTGACACCTGTATTTCCTGCTTCTCCCAACAATCCTGGAGCAATTTAAAGATGAACAATGCTTTTTCCAGCATGATGGAGCACCATGTCACAAGGCAAATGTGATAACCAAGTGGCTTGGTGAACAAGGTGTAGCAAGAGTTTTTGTCATGAGAAACCTCATGACAAAGACCAGCAGCAGCTTAGCAGATGGGGATATGCACAAAGCAAACCACTTTAACAACTTTTATAATAGGCCTAATTGTCCTGCTCCTGCTACCACCTTCACCTCTGCTCCCGCATCAGTTAACACCTCTGCTCAAAGGGAGCAGTGCTGTGAGGGTCATGTTCTTCAACTTCTCCAGTGAGAAATCCTCATCTTCAACACCATCCAGCCACTACCACTGAGAGACAAGCTAATGCAGATGTAGGTAGACACACATTTAGTCACTTGGATCACTGACTTCCTCACTGGGAGACCACAACATATCAGTATTAGGGACAGCACCTCAGATAGGGTGATCAGCAGCACAGGACCACCACAGGGGACTGTGGCATCTCGTACACGTCAGAATTCAAATATAACAAATATAACTTGCACTACTACAATCATAGGGTGTGTGCTGGATGGACAGAAGCCTGGTATAGGACTTGGTGGAATGGAGCAAAAAATAAAACACACGCAGCTACATATGTGATGTTTATGTTTTTTTTATGTGATTATAAAAATCATATAAAATATATTTATTCTATAAGAACCAAGGTTTTGCTTACAGAGCTGCAAACATATGGATTATCTGAGATTCAAAAAGGATGGTCAGGATGTGTCTTCAGATTTTGAGTGAAATAGTGAGATAGCTGCATCAATACACACACGTCAATGACACACATCACTGCTGGCTCTCATGGGATAAAATAATATTTCTACTATTATTTTATCCAAAGACACCATTAGGAGTTTGTAAGCAAGAGTTGGTGATCGGGGTAGAGGGGAATAAGAACAAACTTTCTGTTATTAGCATTTAACGAATGGCTATAGGAAGGATAAATGTATGTTTTTCATTTGGTGGGTCAAAAGATTTGACTGACAGAGGTGGGTAGAGTAGCAAAAAAGATTACTAAAGTAAAAATATTGTTACAACAAGAAATACCACCCAGAAGCATTTTGAGTAGAAAATCGTTTATCTGTATTTGCCAAACTTGCTTAAACTTAAAGCTGAAACTCTATTCATAATTCATGATTCACAATCTAGTATAGATGCAGTGGCTCTATACGAGTGAAGATCTCCGCTGTGTTTATCATGTTTTTCTTTATTTTCACATCTACAGTACTGTATGCTAAATAGAAATAAATCCCCATGGGTCTTAAATGGTTCATGATTATAGCCAAAAGATAATCAAAGAATAAGTCCTCCAGGCCTCTTTCAGGCTGAGAACTTAACATTAGCATTTAGCACCCCCAATTCATCAAACGAGCAAGTACTTTTACGTTTCACTTTCAATCCATTACTCACTAAATCACATGAGATTTGCAGAACTTTATTATAAAATAAGCTTTGTATTAATGATTTTGGCCAACTGTAAGTCAGTATGGTTATTTGGACATCCCACACTGAACGATATGCCATTTTTACATTGTATGCTTTATTTTAATTGTTGTTATTTACTTAATTTTACTATTAATAAAAACAAGGCTAGGCAAGGCAAGTTTATTTGTATAGCACTCATACCCGAGGCAATTTGAAGTGCTTTACAGAATTAAAAAAATATATTAATAACATGAAATAAAGAATTGTAGCGAATCCAGCTTAATTCACCTCTGATTGAACTGTGTAAGAAGAATTCTTGGTTCTACGGACTCAGAGTCCTTTGCTCCCATCAGGGCCATAAAACCAGGCCAAACCCGTTTTGTTTACACACAGATGTCTGGCATCTCAAACCTGACAAGGACCATCAATCTCTGAACAATGAATCCTATTTTACACAACAATACGTAACAATTAAACTCCTCATCGTATCCCCATAAAAAGAACTCTCCGACTTAATCCATTGAGTAGTTCGCGTATAACCACTACCTCATTAGCACTCTTATTATTATAGTTAGACAAGATTTACATATATCGGTGTTTTCCCGACATTAATGGGAATGTTGCTGTCGTTCTATTTAATAAACGTATACCTTTGAACTATCATTGGTGGGGTTATTTTTCCGAGCCGGGTCTGAAATTACCGTGAACTAACGATCTTAAAGGTGTGAGACCATCCCGAGACCATATCTTAAAATGGAATCCCTGATTCGCCAGTTACCAAAAATAAAGGGATCAGGTGGTGCCGTGTTTCATTAACAATTAGTTACATCATATGAATTCCA
This sequence comes from Parotocinclus haroldoi, assembly GCA_034779995.1. NCBI lineage: Eukaryota > Metazoa > Chordata > Actinopteri > Siluriformes > Loricariidae > Parotocinclus > Parotocinclus haroldoi. The sequence goes on from JAUZST010006039.1 coordinate 8,821, forward strand.
TATGTGTAGACATTCCGCTACAGAATAATAACATTTAAACAAAGTTAAAAGTACAATTAAAACACCGTCAAAAACATTAGGCTAAAGAAACAGTTTAAATTAATAAAAAGCAGAGTGCAGGTAAAAAGACAATCAGGTTTCATATACACAGCTACAGAGAAGAGTTTTTAAGCTGGACTTAAACATTGTTATAGTAGAGGCCAGCCTAAATATCTTTAGTGAGACTATTCCAGATTTTAGCTCCATAAAACAAACGCTGCTCCACCATGTTTAGACCTGACTTTGGGCCAGAGCCCAAAGGTCGACTGAGCGACTCGAGTTGAAATCACACTTAAGTCGCCTAGAAAAAGACTTCAGGCTTGACTTGAAACTCGTCCCTAATGACTCTCGACTCGACTCGGACTCGTCTAAAATGACTCGTGAACATTAAGAGTCAGTCTGTTATCCAGACACTGTGCGTGAAAGATATAGAAAAATACTTTCTTTGTGTGTAAATGTTGCTTTTTTTCCGTAATGTTATTTAGGTCATTTGGGACACAGTCCCAAATCACAACATCCGCTTCTCGCGAGCAGGAAATCGAAGAGAAGCATCACATGTAAGCAAAAGAGGGTAGAATGACTTCGGCTGGAGTATTGTATGTGGTAACCTTCGACTACAGGGAATTATTGGATATAACCGAAGGGTGGCAACATGTAAAGAAGCTACTGAGACCCCAACATAAGTCTAAGTTATAAAGGAAGTTATCCTATAATGCAACCAGCAGTTGGTGTTCACTTTACGAAACGAAAAAGATCTCACTTCTAGTTAGATCTATGTTTTAAAATGTTTAAGAGAGCTCAAGAACAAAGAAATTGTCTTTTTTTAAGTAAAATATGTAAGGAATTAAAAAAATGAATAATTGTAGCAGGCGACGTAGAAGAAATGACGGAGTCACACGCAGAGTTCCAGAGACAGAGATAAAATCGGTATGCAGAAATCGGAAACCAAAACAGTCCAGGGTCGAAATATCAAACGCAGCAAACAGAATCCAAAAGGGCAAGGCGAAGGCATGTGTGCCTCGTGTAGACGAAGAGAACAATTAGGGTGTGTAATGAGGAGTGAAATGTGGTACAGGTGTGTGTGATTAATACAAGGGTGACAGTGATCGTGTGCGGGTGTGGTCCACTGAGCAGGGTGTATGTATATATATATGCACTGCTCAAAATATATATCTGTGTATTTTTAATCATACACTTAAATATGTTGTATTGACTTGAGACTCTAGCCTAAAGACTCGTGACTTCACTTGGACTTGTATTTTGCGACTTATGAACATCTCTGCTATGGGCACCAGTAGAAGGCCTCTGCCTGATGTTCTCAGGGTCCGAGATGGATCATATGGGACCAACATGTTCAATTCAATTCAATTTTATTTATATAACGCTTTTTATAATCGTACATTGTCTCAAAGCAGCTTTACAATATTATATTATCTTAAAAGGCCAATCGCAAGTTGAGCAAGCTTAGGGCGACAGTGGAAAGGAAAAACACTGAAAGTGATAAGATGAAACCTCGGGAGGACCAAGACTCAACAGGGCACCCATCCTCCATGGGTGGCCTAGATGTTAATTAAATAAATACTTAAAAGGGAGGGAGTTACTGGAGGGAGTTGGTCACCACCGACGGAGACCAGCAGAGCGACGCTGGACCGGAATATCCAACATGTCAGGGAGGTACTTTGGTGCTAGACCATGGAGAGACTTGTACACCAGTAGAGCTGTCTTAAAGTCTATTCTCTGAGGTTTCCAGTTCTGTTAGCGAGACGATGGCAGACTAATAAGAGAGCTCCCGACGTTTTTAAAAAAAAATACCCCCCTAATTTACTCTTGTTGTAAAATTCCAGTAAATATCTGTTCAAATGGAAGGGGGGTTTCTACCGGAAGTAAAACCGTAAGTTTGATGGAAGAAGGAACCACTTTGAGTCACAGTGATTGAGGCTACCCCTCAGAGCTAAACCCTCGTGGCAGAGATGCAAGTCTGCCAAGTCTGCAACGAAACCTTGATGAGCTTCGTGAATTTAGAAGAGACAATAATGCATGGCTGTCTGACATTAAACAAGAAATACAAGGCATGTATGACAGACTGGATGAAGCAGAGGAAAGAATAGAAGAAAATGAGATGGTGCTACAGGCGGCATCTATGATAATCAAGAGGCTAGCCTACCGCCAGACCGAACTGGAAGCTAGGCTGATAGACCAGGAGGGCCGTGCACGTAGAAAGAACCCAGCAAAGATGAGAGTATTTTATGACGGTGACACACGGCTTTACCAGGACGCAGCAGAAGCAACAAGGGACATGGCTGCTCGTGGGCTTTCTGTCAACATAGTACCATCTACTGCAGCCCAAGACTATGAGGAGATTCAGCTCTTGTCTTCCTGGCAAAAGGTGAGAAGACAGCGAGCGCGGAGCGACGGCCATGAACCTAGTGCAACAAGTGACAACATATAGTAAAGCCGTCACTCACGAATCAAGGAAAAGCTTCAGGACTACAGAAGACTAGCTGAGAGTGAGAACTGATGCTCCATAGTCACCCCACAAACTTTAAGTTATACCAGAGGTATGAGTTTTTCCCACCCCTCACTTTTTCTTTTTCTTTTCTTCTCTTTCTTTTCTGCAATGATTGGTTAGAGATCATCTCATCATCTCTCATCTTTTCATTAAATTTATTTTAATAAAAGGGTTCCTACTTCATTTCAATTACTCTTAATTAAAGGTCGGGAGAGCCAAATTTTTTAGTATGCCTACATCTTCCTCAACACAAACTTTTGCTAATGTGTGGACATTATATAGTGCCCCACCATTGCAACGAGGTGGGACATATCCCTATCGGGACCTAGACTGCAATAGGCCTCACAGGGCACCATTGTTACGAGCCTTGGAAACACCTGTTCTATCCTGTTCAGATAAAGAAAATGTTATTATTGTTCACAGTTCATTTTATGGGATAAATTTTGTTTGTGTATAAGCTAACTGGACATAGTGGGAGAGGTATTATGGAGTGCACCAAGTTAAAATATTATGAGTACCCAGGACATTAAAATAATAACACTTAATGTGAAAGGCATTTCAAACCCTGCGAAGAGGAGTAAAATACTATAAGCTAACTATAATGAAACGAGAAAAGGCTCAAATTGTCCTTTTACAAGAAGCACATCTCTCCTTAACAGAACATGAAAAAATGAGGAGAATGGGTCAAGGGTCTATTATTCATCTTATAAATCTGGTCGAATTCAAATCATGGTTATAATCACCTGTTGATGTCAGCTGTATTTTACTGAATTTCATTACGAGCTGTAAATTGCTCTTTCATAATTAATTTTGGAATGTATTGTATGCTGACCAAACAAAATTTGAACTCAGGTTAATGCCATATGCAATAAATATTTTACATTTTTTTTAAAATATGTATTTTCCATAATGTCTCAACGTTTTCTGATTTTGGGTTGTAATTTCTGGCTACAGTGCAACTCAAAGCACCTCATGAACTGGTGTGAGCAATCATATTTCAGCTTCAACTGGTTGTCACACATGTATTGTCATTAGTGTACAGTGTCTTAATGTTTAATAATGTTTGAAATGTTTAATAAAAGGTCTTAAAATCTCCCCAATATGCAGATCAAATTTGTAGTACAGGAGTGTTTTTAAACCACAAAGCTCATTACTAAGCCAAATCACAGACAACATTTGACATGACAAGACACGAGGGAACATTTAGACACACATTGCTATTATTATAGCAATATACAAAACATCACAATTATCAAATTAATTTGTCTTGCAACCACTAAATCTCCTTTTTCACTAGTGGTACTTTGTTTTGTTACATGTGTGATGTTTCTAAAATACTGGTATGGTTTGAAATCCTACACACACTATTAGTAAAGGTCAAACAGTTTACTTTTTTACAGCAAATGGGAGGCGAACAGCTACTGTTTGCACACAATTTTATTGTAATAATACCCTTTTTACCACCTTTATATTTACATTGCAGTGCCCTAAAAAAGATATGTGATTATGGTAATGGCTGATCAATGTCCGCTTAGATCAGCATCCTGTACATAATGCGGACATTAAACAGCTCATACCTGTACAATAGAACTACACTACATATGTATGAGTAGTTGTTGTTGTGTAGATCTTTAAGTCAGTTTCTGTTACAGGCAGTATAAGGCAACATATAAAAAAAAGCAACACTGACCTCATTAAAATCTCCCACACGCGGAATATGATTCTTCCGACTTTTCCCCAAGACACTCCCTGTGTTAGACACCACAACTGCTGTGTTCCATAGCGTTCCTCCATGGACTTCATCCCTCTCCAAAACTGGAGACACTATAACCATGTTGTATTTTTTGGCCAGCTACAAATAAAAATTGTAAATACAACAATTTTACATTTATTATGGCATACATTTAGAAATATGCCTTATTTACAGTAAACCATTTGTTGTCTTTATCACTTTACCGCAAATCCAGCCTCTGACCCTAGAAGCGATGAGATTCATGGCCGAATGCCTTGTAGGTTGCCATATGTGGCATCCCTAGCCTCACCTGGTGATCCTGGCTATACTCGTGGATTGGATTCTGGATACGTATAAGGCCAGATGGTGGTTCTAGCAGGGTTGCACCTGATAGGTAGTGAGTAGGTATTGAATAGTAATTAACTAAGCTAATCGCCCATCGTTGTGATTCTTGGATCAGTCTCTGGGTTTGCAATCATGTGACACAGATTGGGAGACACCCCCCCCCAACCAACAAAATAAAACTGTTATAATTTGCACATCAAAGCCTGTAAAATGACACAAGAATCAAGTAACATTAAAGTATACATATAGCAGTATACACCTTCTTATGTAGCTGTTGGAAGTTTTGTGTCATCCGTGTGGGCATTTACTAAAGTCAAGACAGTGTTCTACAGTCAGACAGTTTCTTGTATACTTTCTATGCTCATTACAGTAAAATGTCTCAAAATGATTATTATAATAGATGTGGTAATCAGAAAGGTTTGGAAAAGGTTTTATTCTATTAGAGCACCCGTCAGCACTCAACAAAATTTTGTAACTAATCTTTTGTCTAGTGTAGGGCTAGTTAAATCAAGATAGTTTTAATCATATAACTATGATATCACTTAAATGATCTTACTGAAAAAAGCATTCTGCAAAATTACTGAATGTATTTGCTGTATTTTACAACAAATTCTTCATATAACTGTATAAATTAATTTAGTAAATAATTATTTCTTCAATTTATTTAGAAAATTATTGCAAATTATTTCCATTGTTATAACTAACATCTTAGAAATGTTGCACACAGAGATGAGACTCACAATTTGTGAGTGGAATGATGGATGACCATTCCAGTATTCTGTCTGTACCTGCAGATAAGCAAAATTACAAGCTAATATTCCTAGCTAGTCACCTCTTGGCAGAAGTGTGTAGTAAAACCATCTTCAGCAGATTCAGCAAAGTCTGTCCATGGCTCCTTCTCTCTTGTGCAGAAAGCAAAAGGCATTGCTATAAGCATAAAGAGAAGGTAAATCTGGTTGTGTTGTATTACAAACATTATGTAATTGTGAATTATGAAATGTATACACAAATAAAAAATACAATATAAAATACAAAAATAATTTGACATGTATCAATACACCTGAATTTATATTGTTGTTAGACTGCTGCATAACAGTAATGACAACTTGCAAACATGTTCCAGTTGTAAATTACCCATACTCCTAAATGCTGTGGAGTTTTGTTGTAAAACTGCTGCGTTTTGTCTTACATTCCAATAACAAAGTAAGTATTAACTGCACATAATGATAATAACCTTCTAGAAGTTTCCTGCCATATTTGTTAGCATTAGCTAATTTTAAAAAGCCAAAAACTACACAGATAACACATAATTTGAAATACTGCAGATGTATCACTACCCACTATATTATGTTAGACAACTGTAACTCATCCATGTTAAGGGAAGAATGAACAGGACCATGTATCGTCACTGAGCTTTTTACTTTAACTTTTGTTATTGACCAAATACTTATTTTCCACCATAATTTACCAATAAATTCTTTTAAAATCCTACAATGTGGTTTCCTAGATTTTTTTTCTATGATGAAAATTACAGACCTCTCTCATCTTTAGGAGAACTCAATCAGTGGCTCACTAAATACTTTTTGCCCCACTATATATATACACAATTATCTAATCTATCTGTCTAAATGTTAAATAGTTATACATATTATATATATATATATATATATATATATATACACAGTCACGGC
>JAUZST010006040.1:0-15135 GCA_034779995.1 Parotocinclus haroldoi
GTGTGTGTGTGTGTGTGTGTGTGTGTGTGTGTGTGTGTGTGTGTGTGTGTGTGTGTTTGTGTGTGTTTGTGTGTGTGCGCGCGATAGATACCAAACCAATAAATATACACATACACACTCACTGCTCACAAAAATTTGGGGATTTTTCACCATTTTTCATATATATATATATATATATATAATACAATAGAAAATAAAATAGATAAATAGAAAATAAATAAATAAATAAAAGCTTTAACCAGGGCTTAATTTGGCACCTGTAAGATGAGCTCCGGCACCAAAATGTACATTTAGAATGGGGCTAAATCTGAACCTACTCTCTGCTTTTCTATGTTGTGTACTGAACACAGCTGGGAATAAGTCCATTCTCCTAGGACTTCTGGAATCAACACTTTTTGCCCAGAGACCTGACTCTCACTGGGTATTTTTTTTTTCTTGGACCTTTCTTTTTAATCCCCAGAAATAGCAGAGTGGAAAAATCACATTAGATCTACAGTTTCTGAAAAAAAACTCGAAATTACTGTCTAATATAAACAACCATGCCATTCCTGTTCTGATACTCTGTTTGAACTTCAGCAGGTCATCTGGACCACCTTATGATCAGCGGGATCAGACATTTCTGTTGAGGAGTTTAACATTGATTGATTTATTCACTGAACAGTGTTGTGGAAGAGCCGGCGCCCAACCGGCAGCACGGGGTGCAAGGCAGGAACAACCCTAGAACAACGCCAATCCATTGTAGCACACACACAGTCACACACTAGGCTCACTTTAGAGACACCAATTAACCTAACACGCATCTTTTGCGCTGTGGGAGGAAACCGGAGTACCCAGAGTAAACCCACACGGACATGGGGAGTACATTCAAACTGGCCAGACTGCACCACCTGGGGGTTTGAACCCAGGACCTGCTCGCCCTAGGATTTAAACAGGTGTTCCTAATAAAGTTACCAATGAATGTATATACTGGAAAAAATATGATGTGCTTTCCTAAAGCAGTTTACTATATATAACTGAAGTTATTATACGACCGATGGTGTGATTAAATAACAAAATATGAATCAGTATGGCTGTGCTGTATAGTATGCGATACGGACAGACCATTCATTCATTTATTCATTCATTCATTCATTCCGTTTCATTCCTGAAAGTTGTTTGCTTTGTTCAGCTGGTGGGAGCAGCTGCTGGCTTTCAAACAGACCAACGAACAGAAGCAAAGTAAGAGAAGAAGCAACATGTCTGTTCCATTCCAGGTGACCATTTATAATCTAGCTATTAGAGAACAGCTTCCCATCATTTACAGACATCGGAAATAATTCGGGACGACAAAGAACTCCTACCCTCTTTGCTTTTTAGGATGCTATGTGGACAGACAAGGCTCCAGACGCTGTAATAGATTGCAATGGACAGAGTAAGACGGGTTGGGATCAGGAAATGAAGGACACCAACAATGCTTACTTCCCAGCCACAGGCAAGTGCAGTAATTGAGTTCTGAGCAAAATATGTTTTATATGTTGTGTATGTAGTTCTTTATATATATATATATATATATATATATACATACTGCTCAAATTAGGGGATATTTCATGATGTTTTTGTGAGCAATATAGTAGGTACAGTATTATTTGAACCTGCAAATTTAAAATATTTTATGCATACTGCTCACAAATTATTATTTTATTAATGCAGTATTTTAAATTTGCAGCTTCAAATAATAATAGTACATGTAATACATTTTAAACAAACAAAAAAAAGCTACATGGGGAATTGGCACTTGTAATTTACTCACCGATTGCATTCTTGAGTGATTTCTGAAATTGCTGAAAGATTCCCGCTTATCATGCACTTTACAAATACAAGACACCTTCTTTCTTTCTAGTTCTTTTTTTTTTTCTTCCATCCGCTAGATTTTTTTTGTTTGTGGAGTCGGTTTTAGTAAAGAACTCACTCAAAGCTTTCTAAACACAAGGGTCCAGCGGGTGCTGTTTCACAGCTGAATGTGACACACGTCTTTTGTCTTTCATAACTCCGCTTAGCTATGCTTTTAAAACGATTTTTAAAAAGTGCTTTATCATTACCGATAATGTTTTTCTGCTCTGTTTCGGATTTAATAAAACCTAACCACTTCCACACGACAGATGCCACTCCCCTGTTAATCACAAGCTCTTCGTCTTCACTTGGTTTTATGTACCGCCAGCCCTTCACACATAGGCTTTATTGTGCATAACGTGGCAAGACAGCCTCTCGGAATGGCAGACAGGATGTGATTTCCTGTGCAGACTTTTCCCTCTAGGGCTCGTCATTACAGAAACGTGGGGCTAAAGATGCTTGTGAGGACCCTGCTTGTTTCTAAGTTTTACACTCTGGGGTCAAAGTATATGTTTGCATGATTTGCTAAATGACAGTTTGTGATATGTATGCAAATGAATGGACCATTAACTAAAGATATCTGCTTATATCAAGCTGTGGAAGAAGTCTGATGTTCTTGTAGTCAGTGTGTTGGATGTTGAAGAAATGGGCAGACATAAAGACCTGAAAAACCTTTGTGGGTCAGATTGTTATGGCTAAAATGACCCTGTCAAAGTGGTCCTATTCCAATACAAAGGCTATAACATGTATAGATATAGATAGATAGATAGATAGAATTGTTGTTAAGACTGGCAATTTAAAACCTTTGTCTACCTCAAAGCTACATATAAGCTGTTGCAGACCAGGTGGTTTGACTAATTAGAAAACATAGGTGATACAATGTCCGAAATATGTATATTATTTTATCTGACTGATGAGCATGTGAATATTAGCAATCTAGTTCTATATGAAACTCTTTCTCCACAGGAAAAGTGATGCCTATAGACATGAACCATCAGTGCCCCAATACAGATACACAGAAGAGAGAATCCTGCCTGCAGTTGCAAAGTCCTGAACCATGGAGTGAAGATGGAGAACACTCGCTCTCTGACTTGCCACTCAGTAGCTCTTCGGGCTCAGTAGACTGGCCAGTGGAAGACACAGAAAGCTGTGCTAATCACCATGTTCAGCCCTTATCATTAATACAGGCCGAAGAGAATAACCAAGAAATATACATGGCTGGAAGACATGAGCAGGATGACGATGATGATGATGATGATGATGAAGATGAAGGCAGCGACGACGACAAGGGTCCTCGTTTTACCAAGAACAGGTAAATCTCACATGCAGTGATCATTAAGAAGCTTAAAAAAAGCCAGTAAGCTCCCTCGATGGGACTGGTACCAGATGTGTAGAGGAGTTTGCGGCCTAAGACAACAGATGGCTTTGATGTAGTTACAAAGTTTTACTTGTACCACAGCCTGTGCAAAGCACCAGATCAAAGACCACCAACCAGCGATTAGCAAGCAAGCTGCTCTCAAATTTAGCTCATGGAAACCCTGCCAGTTCAGTCACCAGCAACCAGTAAAGCCAGAATTTGTCATTAAACCCCATAGCTTTTTAACCACAGAGGCTGTGAGTACGTTGCTTAGAAAAGGAAGGTGGATGTTCTTCGGTGACCCAGTCAGAGTGCTGACCTAATATGGTAGGAAATCTGTGGTTAGATTTGAAGAGAGCCGTGTGTTGCAGGTGAAATGAAATTTGACTGAACTTGAACAATTTTGGAAGGTAGAATGGAGAAATATTCCCCGGTCTAGGTGTGAAAAGCTATTAGGAACATTTTCAAACCAACTGAAGGCTGTATTTAAACCAAAAGGTGGCTCTACAAAGTAGTGGGTGACACTTCTAAAACTTTTATTTTTGTTTTTCTATTTTAAAAGATTTTCCTTCCTTTCTTTCCTCATTTTTTGAGTCCTGGAAGGCAAAATGTGCGAAGAAAGCTGGGAAAAGGTATTATTTTGAGGTTTTGGTTATCTCCTATTTGGTTGTAAGACAAAATGGTGACCATTTCAAAGAGTTGTGATGATTTCTATCGGCACCGTTATTAAAAATTATTGGATATTTACAAAGTTCAGCAACGATAGAAAAAGCAGAATGTAGCAGTTTCCACTTTTCACTTTAGTTACTGCTCACAACTGAACGTATTTCGTATGCGTTTCTTTGTCTATGCCTAGTGATTTCACACTTTGTGAACGTTGTAAACACAGTTTGGCTTGCGTGCTTCTTTTCTCTGTTCCTCTCAGCCTGACTGAGGGGTGTCTGGCCATCGAAAGACCGTATCAGATTTTTGAGCTGTCCAGTAATAACAAAAGAGGAGTAGGCCAAAATCACTGCATCCAGGAACAGGTACCAGTTTTTGGTGACTTCACCCCTTCCTTTGTTTCTGTCATGTTCAGCTAGCTTTGGGTTTAACTGCGCTTGAGTCATTGCTCTTTTTCGGCACTGTACAGCTGGTTTAGGCAGTTTACCCTTGGGGTATGTTTGGTCGTGACTCATAAAACCAGGTGTTATTAGGGAGGAAACGCCATGTCTGGTAGCAGGGAGCCGCTGATCTGAAGGCCTGCATGCACTGTTACAGTTGAGTGGCGTCATCCATATAAACAGACCCTCAATTAGTCTGGCACGTATGTTGTGCGATTGGGATCAACATGAGTCACCTGACCTGCAGGAATGTCAATACTTGACAGTCTTTGTTTGTCGTGTGGGAGAGGAACGCGCTTCACTCAACGCTGTTATGTATGTGAAGTTTAGTCGAGTCGGGTTTTCCGTTCCTCCCTGGTCATTAAAGGTGTCACAATTATGTCTTGGCTCCATTGCTCATGAGTAAGCTTTAAGTGATTAGCAGTTTTTTTTTTTTTTTCATCATTTTGCGTGAGCTGTCATTACAGCTGCGGTCGAGCCACATTGACATCACGCAATCTTTTTCTAAAAGGTTGTAACCGAGACCAGGCTCATCAGCAATCTTGCATGTCAATTTTAACCAAGATTGCAGATCGTTTTGTTGATGTGTGGTCAATAAGGTAAGGGAACACCGAGCGTGAAGAGATTCCTCAAGTGGGCAGGGAGTGAGAGGTTCCAGATTATTTGCTTCGCCTTATTTAGGAACCTTCAAAATAGAATATCTGTATTAATGAAAATGCTCACTTAACTTGTCCGTCGAATGAACTGTCAGTCGTACTTTTTTTCACCATTTCCAAAACACTGCTGATGCACGAGCACACAAAACGTGACTGATTTACCATCTGCAGTTCCCATCACAGAAAATGAGCCGTTTTATTTTTTAGCATTATTTAGTTTCAAACCTGTTTATTAATATTTCCTATTTTATATATAAAATGCAAAGTTTCTGGATCCACGTCCGTAAGTGCCAAAATGCACGTGGTGCAAATTTAAGAGCTACCGGATTTTTTCAGTGGTCATAAGTGTGCTTATAAAGCTTTTTAACTAGGCAACAGTTTAAATTCAGCCAGCCAGTATTGACTGTTAGCCAAGCAGACTCTCTTGGGTACAATCTCTTTTGGTTTCTCAGTCTCTCCAGATTGGGGAATCCAATACCACGACCTACAACCCTCGCCAGAAGTGCTATGCTAACCGGATTATCCTACAGATCTGGTACGCATGATCGGCCAGCAGGGTCTTGCACCAAAGAGACTGAGAACGAGAAGGACCAAATTACTCATAGACAGGGAAAGTTAAAAGGTCTTATACCTCACTGGAGGTCACCCAAGCTACAGGGCCGAGCAGGGGATGGAGAGGAGATCTGTGTGTGTGTGTGTGTGTGTGTGTGTGTGTGTGTGTGTGTGTGTGTGTGTGTGTGTGTGTGTTATAAAAGGTGTGCCCAGTCACAATTTATTTAGTCTCAAACGGCATAGGCTAATATCAATGGCCATGTTGTTATTATTATGATACGCAAAAAGTTTGCGCATATATAATATTAAACCAGTTCAACTTATAGTTCCAGAATCCTGGGTTTGAGGCCCGGCCCACCTGCTAAATTGCAAAGCTGCTGTCTTTAAAGCTCGTTTGTGTGCGCATATGTTCTAGTAATATCCCTAACCGGGAACCTGAACCTCTATATATTTACGTGTTTTAAAGTAAATAATACTTTTGTTCACTGACATGAATCTATTGTTTCTATGGTTCAGAAGCCAGAACTGTTAAAAGCTCCACAGAGACGCCCAAGATCTCTGGATGTCAAAACTACCGAGTCTACCATGACTGTGAGCACACACACACACACACACACACACACACACACACACACACACACACACACACACACACACACACATCCTACCGGAGTACAGGTATGTGCCGTTTAACGACCACATTACGATATTTGAAACAGGATGTTGATTGTAAGGGATGTTGTCACGACACACAATCCTTTTACTGTAAATGCACGGCTCACCAAAATTGGGTGATATTTAATGAATTTTTGTGAGCAGTATATAAAGGGCATTTTTACATGTAAGCTGCGTAGAAGCGATACAAATAAACATGAGCAAGCGGGCACCTGACCGACCTCTGCTCATGGATCAGCAGTGGCAATTGGCTGTAGCTGCAAAAGGCCACAACATCCACAGTTAACACAGATAATTATTTCCTGTTCTAATTAATAAGGATTCCTACCATTGTATATTTTGCTTTTTAGAATGAGCGAACGCTGTACTTTTAAAGCGAAGGACGTTAAATGGCGCATACCTTTACAGCAATGCATTTATGCTAAACGCTTTGGCTAAGCCCACATCAATCCTAACCCTCTAACTATCCTCATAGCCAGATCTTTTGAACTTCAAAAAAGGATGGCTGTTCAGATTGCATGACCATGAACTGGTGAATACTTGTGTTCTTACTTTCTATGTTCTTGATTTTTGACTGTGAATGCATGAACACTGCTGATGGCTGTTTTCTTGTTTTATCCAGTGGAGGAAATATTGGTTTGTGCTATCTGCTTCTAGCCTGCGGTACCACTTCGACTTGGAGGCTGAGGAGGCAAATTCACCTTCTTTCATTCATCATAGGTCTAATATCCATTTTGTCGTTATTTTGTCTGTATTCGTACCGATTGTGTGTTTCTTACAAGGAGTCACAACTGGTAGGAGAAATTGACCTGACCAGCTGTTACAAAGTCACAAAGCTTCACGTTCAGAGAAACTATGGCTTTCAAATATATGTAAGAAAGACTATTTATTTATCTAACAGATGCGCTGTACTGTGCAAAAGTCCCTTGTTTAGATTTGTTGTTTTAACGATGGTATAGTGACCATGTATAACAATTGTTGGATGCAAACATTTTGAACTTTAGCGTACCTTAGCCTAGTCACCCTGTACCCTAAAAATGTTGACTTATTCGGATCGTAGAAGGCTCAACCTGGCAACCTGGTAAAGCTGCCATATGCTGCTATTGGTCGTGTTTTGGCAGGTCACACTAAACACTTGCCAGTGTAGCCTATAGAATCTGTTTGTAGTTTATTTTATTTTAGTTATTTAATACCACATGCACATTTTCTGGTTATATTCTAATAAAGTGACTGGTAAATAATTAGATACGGTCGCTATAGCATTGCTAAAACAATTTAGATATTAATAATTATATATGTAATCTAATGGTGGCCTTAAACTTTTTCACAGTAATTTATATTGATAGAGAACCTACCAAATTAATAAACTTGTGGCCTATCCAGACTCGTAATGGAGTTTACACATTGGCTGCTATGACTGCTGGGATACGGCAAAACTGGATCACGGCTCTAACAAAGAACATGCAGAACCACAACGCGCCAGATGTTGCCAGGTAAGTGCTCAGCACCTCAAATGGGTACATGTTCTCCTTAAAAATGATAACTTGATTCCAATTCGCGTCTATACCAGTCTTTCAGATAATTGTCTTCCTGGTGAGGAGCCTCTGCTTACACCAGATGTGAGTAAGGACTATATCCCTGGCAATAATAAGCACTGTCCAAAGCCGAAATCCGACCACAGCAGGGGGTGCCGAATCCCCATCAGTCACTTATTAACTCCTAAAGAAAGGGAGTTGGAAAGTCTGCGAACTGAGGAGATTAAAAGCAAGAGGCGGGGAAGAGAGGAGCGCAAGAAGAGGTACGCGGTTATGATGGGATTTTTAATGCGTCCTGGAGAAGAGAGGATGAGCCGTACATGGGATCATCAGCAGCAGCAAGAGCCAATGAGAGAGCTTGAGGAATACTGGCTGCAGGTGGAGAAGATGGCTATCAGAATGGAGAAGAGAGTACCACTGTACCCAATGTGCCAGAGTGAGAACACTGGAGAGCTGAAGAAACTTCTCGAACATTACAACGACAGGGTAAGGAGCAGATTTGGGGTTGCAAGAAGTGGGGCCTTCAGTAGATGGCAATCATGTTAGATCTTCCTCACATTTTTGCTGGTTTTATGGTCCATGAAAGGAAACTTGTGCATGTAAATTGCGCAGAGACACATTCCAGTCCAGTGCCTTTATCAGATGTCCCAGTATCCAGGTTACTGCTGTGACATATGGGTTTTTAATCTTTTAATCAAGTTTAATTTTAAACTTGCTGGCCAAACCATAAACCCACTGTAACTCATTTGCAAACTAGAATGGATTACAAAATGGTACATGTAGGTCTTCTTACCTTTTATATGCACCCTCCAATAGACATTTCTTTACTAGTTATTTGAGGTAATGGTTGTTTATATTGACGAAAAGAGGCGAAACCCCTACCAATGCATAAATAACAGACAGGAGGGTCAATGACAGGTTCCTTGCACCACTACGGTTCACTGAAATAGTTTAAAGTATGTCAGATCTTTAATAGACAGGGTTATGGTAGGACCTTTCTGTGGTAGGGTTTGATTGGCCAGATTTTACACAAATTATCGTTTACATTTAATGTTAAACTATATATCTATATTGAATTAAAAATGAGATATAAAGTTATAGATATAGAGAAAGCGAACAGAGACGCATGTAGAAATTGTGAACTGTTCATCAGAAGTGCAACACCAGCCAAACTGCTCACACTGACTGCCTTTTTTTTATAAAACTTTACAATTTCAGTAATTCAATTTAATTGCAACTTCTGTAATTGCAACAGTGAATATATCTGGCAAGGTAAGGTTTGAGGTTAAGCCTGTTAATCACTTTAGTCATGATGATAATAAACACATTAGACCAAACTTACAGGTCTTTAACGTCCGTTAAACTGGACTTTAGTCTCAAAGTAGTTTAGAGGCTTGTTTTATTGTAAATAACAATATTAATTAAAACACAATATGAAATGCTTTAATACTGTACAACACCGTAATTGTCTGATATGCGTCTTTTTATAAACGTTGAAACGCTTAACGAAAATGAAAAAGTAGAACAATACCTTTTTATATGCCTTTTAAGACTGATTCTCTTTTCTGTTAGCAGGTGTCGCAGGTTTGCACATACTGGTCTTCTGTATTCACAGAGTGATTTAGATCTATATTAGACTTTAATTTCCTACACTAATTCTTACGACTTCAGCTGTTAAAGTGAAACGGCATTTCGTGGCACATACTGTACCTGTACTCCTCACTGGGATCATATGAGTGGAAACAAGCAGACTAGAATACAGTCAAGCTGTCTTATTTCTATGTGTGTTTGCATTTATTTTAACATTAGATAGAGAAATTGACAATCCAGTTGAAAGAATCGGCTAATCAGAGCGACTCACAAGAGCACGAACACAGCGCAGATTGGACCTGGCAGGTAAGATCATGATTCATGGTCAACAAAAAATAAATTGCTTGTTTGTTCACATTGGTGTGTACAGTTTGTTGTAAATGCTTTAATACTTTCAGGGTTCAGGCACTCTAATCCAATTCCATTTTCCGTTCCTTATATGGCGAAGCTACAGTAAGATAACTTTAATGATGCCTTTAATGTGTTACACGATGAAATTAGGTTAGCTGCTCCAGAACAGTGCAAATCTGCACAAAAAAAAGATTAATATCAGATTAAGTCAGTCACAAAGACAGATTAAAGTCAGTCAAACGCACAAAGACTTTGATTAAACTTTTACACCAGAGAAATAAAAAAGGAATGTCTGTTGTCAAATCGTGAGAGTGTCGGATCATGAACCTCTTAATAGTAGGGCAGTGAGTTTTATGAATGAAGGACTTTTGCTGCTCGTAGACTCTAATAACTCCCGCCTCTGCTCGTGTATGTGCACTGATTGGCTTGTGTGACCAGAAGAAGCTAATCATGATGCACTAGAGGGCGGCAAAAAAATAAAATAAGCAGTTAACAGTAATAATCTGTATTAATATTAATTAATAATCTGTAACAGTAATTTGTAATAATTCAGAAAGGAAACGATATTTGGTTATATAGAGTTAACGTGAATTTATACTCTACAGAGTATGTCAGGCTGCACTGTACAATGTAAGGCCTAGTGAATTAGGAACCTCATCTGGGCTTAAAATATATTCAAGGTGGAGGTAAAATATGAAAGAAATTAAACCATGTGAAATTAATTACAATTGCTATAGCTTTACTATTGTAAACAATGAGCAAATATTGAACTTTGATGCTGCATACTTAACTGAAATGTCACAGACTCTATTCTTGGTGACATTTTTTGGGGAAAAAAAAACCTTCTAAATGCTAAATTAGAGGTCTAAATTGACCTCTAAATGCTAAGCAGATTACATAAGATTTTTTTTTCCATGACCTTTTTTAAACTCCGTTTATACAAAGTGCAGTCATTCTGTAGCTGACTGTGTTGCTCGGTGCAGTGAACTTGACTGACTTGAATAAAAATTAGCTTTTTGTTTATAGCAGAGGCCGACATATGATCTTGGAGTAAAATGTGAGCTTCAAGAGCTGGGACCAAATAAGCAAAGCCCAATCCTTATGGAGGAATATCAAGAGACCGAAGATCTTCTGTTACAACATCTGAATAGCCCACAGATAGAGGACCAGTCTGACCTTTGTTCGTTGTCAGAGTTCACGTCTGAGTCTAGAAGTGAACACCGCTGGGCAACTGTTGATCTGTCAAGTGCAAGGACGCAAAAATCAATAAATGATTATAATGATTCGGATGAAACCATGACCCAGCTGTTCTCTCAGGAGACAATTTTCCTGGCCAAACACAACGAAGCTCTGAACCAGCATAATCAAGAACTGATGAACCAGCTCGCTGAGGCAGACCGAGAGATCGACAGACTTAAGGCAGAGTTGTTACAGCAGGTAAACGACCACCAGGATGAACTGGAGTCTGTAGCTGAGTGTTTGGAGACGGAACTGGCCAGGAACTGTAGGCAACTCGGTGATGCACAGACCCAGTTAGCGGTGATGGAGGAGAATCTGAAAGACGCTCGTAGGGCTCTACAGCTAAGTGAGACCACACTTCGAGATCAGTATGATCTTACTGTAAATGCAACGTCCCCGGAGATAACTCATAGACTTCGTCATTGTGTGCAGGTGCTTGAGGCAAAACTCTCCGAGCTCGAAAGCCAAGCACGAATCTCGGGCCTAGATTGGGATCTGCAGTCCCAGAATGGTTTGCTTACAAAATCTGAGCTGAATAATCAGAGGATAATGGAGGCTGAGGAAAAAATCAGGACGTCTGAAAGACAATCTGATGAAGTAAAGCCCATAGAAGACCAGCAAAACCAGGACCGATTAAAATCTAAAGAAGCAATGGAGAATTCGCTTAAGGGTCAGATCAAAGTGTTCAGTACATTACTTGAGGTCAGTAATCGCCTGTCAGGACGTGAAATGCAAGAGTCTACTTCAGAAAATGAGCCTGACCATATAAAGCCCAGGGTGGTAGAGAGACTACAGATGGAGAAAGACATTTGGGAATGCTTCGTGAACATCTTGAAGGATCCTTGCCTGGAAAAGGGAGCTGAAGGTCTGCTACAAGGCGCAGAGAGGAAACTAGAGGAAGCGATCTTTTACCTTTCAGTCCTCAATAGTTCCACCACCTCCAATAATGTTGAATCAGAACCACACATTTCAGCCAGTGAGTTTTTGAGCGACCTTGATTTTATTCTTGATGGGACTGTTGATGGAAAAATGTCACAAAATGACAAGAAAACAAGCCAAAGCTCCAGCCAAAAGCTTAATGTTCTGAGGGGCCTGAATAAGCAGCTGGAGGAAAGACTGACTCTGCTCAATCATGTATCGTCGAAAATGAATTCATTTACCAATAATGAACTGTATTCCACGGTAAATGCTACCTGGAGGGACACACACACATTCCAATCTATTGCCAGTGCTGCCACAGACCTCATTATCGCCTATATGGTCGACACGTTTGGCACTGATCGGCGCTCACTAACCCTCACTTTACCAGTCTGTAATGATTCAAAATCTGTATCAATCCAGACTGAAATCCAAGACGTAATGTTGGAAGAACACAGAAAGGATGATCTGTATGAGAGAGTCGATCCAGACGCCGTTTCCTCTCTGAAAAGCCGAATTCTGGAACTAGAGAACCTGCTATGTGAAAGTGCCGAGATCCTGGCTTCTTTAAAGCTGGAGCACAAGAAAGACCAGGAGAAGATCAAGACAAAAATAACGGTTGGGAAAATGTTCTAGAAATTCTTATACAATTATGGTAGATCATATTTTTGTAGGTGTGAAGATGCTTTAAAACTATATCCTATTGCTAAAAAAAAAGAAAAAGTGCTCTACAGGTAGTACCCATTTATAATGGGAATACACACATTTCTGTGTGTGTGTGTGAATAGGTGTGTGTGTGTGTGTGTGTGAATAGGTGTGTGTGTGTGTGTGTGTGTGTGTGTGTGTGTCTGTCAATATATTTATATGTATGTGTATGTATGTATATGTGTGTGTGTGTGTGTGTGTCTGTATGTATGTCAGTGTGTGTGTGTGTGTTTGTCTCAATAGACGTGTGTCAGAATAAATATACGTGTGTGTGTGTGTGTGTGTGTGTGTGTGTGTGTGTGTGTGTGTGTGTGTCAATAGACGTGTGTGTGTGTGTGTCTGTATGTATGTCAGTGTGTGTGTTTGTGTCAATAGACGTGTGTGAGAATAAATATACGTGTGTGTGTGTATGTGTCAATATACGTGTGTGTGTGTGTGTGTGTGTGTGTGTGTGTGTGTGTGTGTGTGTGTGTGTGTGTGTGTGTGTCAATAGGTGTGTGTGTGTCAATATATTTATATGTATGTATGTGTGTGTATGTATGTATATGTGTGTGTGTCTGTATGTATGTCAGTGTGTGTGTGTGTGTGTTTGTCTCAATAGACGTGTGTGTGTGTGTGTGTGTGTGTGTGTGTGTGTGTGTGTGTGTGTGTGTGTGTGTGTCTGTCTGTATGTCAGTGTGTGTGTTTGTGTCAATAGACGTGTGTGAGAATAAATATACATGGGTGTGGGTGTGTGCGTGTGTGGGGGTGTGTGTGGGGG
The DNA here is from genome assembly GCA_034779995.1 of Parotocinclus haroldoi. Taxonomy (NCBI): domain Eukaryota; kingdom Metazoa; phylum Chordata; class Actinopteri; order Siluriformes; family Loricariidae; genus Parotocinclus; species Parotocinclus haroldoi. Next base: position 13,311 of record JAUZST010006040.1, read on the forward strand.
TGTGGGTGGGTGTGCACTGCAAGGTTTCCTCCCACAGCTCGTAGACAGGTTAGGTTATTTGGTGTCTCTAAAGTGCCCTAGTTAGTATGTGCCCTACAATGGATTGGCACCCTCTCGGGGGTTGATCTCGCCTTGTGCCCTATGCTGCTGGCTAGGCACCGGCTCTTACAGGATCTTGTGGATAAATAAATGAATGAATGATATGTGCGAATGATTTTAGGTGGGTGAGGAGAAAAAGAAAAGCAGTGAATGTAAGAATAGGACAAAATGTCCACCTAGATTATCAATTGATGCAATAATAATAATATAACCTATATTCTCTGTGGATTTGGGAGCATGGCAGGCTGTCTTATCAACATTTTGGTATTTGGTCAGGCTGCCTATGAAAAAGGTTTCACCTTGCTGAAGGAGTCCCATAGGAAAACGACAGAAGATTCTCTGTTCAGACATCAGAGAGAGCTGAAGTTGCTTGAGGAGGAGAAAGACCGACTTCTAGCTGAAGAAGCGTCCGCCACTCTCACCGGTACATGTCATAATTTACTTAGACATTGTAATTTCTCACTTCTGTATAGTGTGTGTGTTTGTGTGTGTGTGTGTGTGACAACTGAAGTGATTATTTACAGCGATTGAAGCAATAAAGAGAGCTCACTGTGCAGAGCTAGAGCGAGTTCTGCAGAAAGCATGCTGGCTTCAAAGCAGCAACGGTGACGCCCACATTGCGGTTATACTCCAGAATCACAGGTAATGGGATACTCATCACGGTGACCACCTGAAACAGAGTACTACCTACAATAGGACACATTTACAGCTGGTAACACAAGGAGCAGAAAGTTATAGACGTAAACACGAGACCAACAAAAGTGTGGAAACACGCCAACTAAGAGAACAGTCGGAAGTCCAAACATGAGCTAATGTGAAAGCAAGCGTATGACCGGTAAGGAGTCTCACAAACACACAAAGGATGACCGACTTCATTTGTTAAACTCCTGCCTCTGCCTGTGGAAATGCAGCACTGAATGGCCGTAGAGATGAACACCTGCTAAAGGCCACAAAAATCAATTTTTTTTATTGTTTAAATCACGTTTTGCACACCAGGAACAGATATTGATTGGCTGATTAACTGGCGCATGCCTTAATGTGCGATTGTAGCATGAATATAAGCATTATTTCGTGCTCTGTGTCCCCAAAAGTCTTGAGTTTTTCGTCAGTTTAATACAATGCTTCTCGGTACAAATACAATAATCAGATTAATAATTTAAGCGTAAAGTTGGCGTACCAAGCGTACTTGGCATGTTTTCTGCTTTTGTTTTATTGACAGCATGCGTTTGAGTTGGAATTGTGTCTACAAGTACTTCCATAAATACTTTTTAGGGGGTTTAGGAGAGGGAACTGTGAAGGAAAGTCCATTTCCGTTTGGTCTTCACTTAGCTTCTGTAAAGCTTTCAGGTGTGTTTTGGGTCATTATACTGCTGCAACATGAATCCTTCTTTATGTTGACCCAAAACATTTGTATAAGTAGTCTCAGAACTTTGAACCCAATCTTGATATCTATTATTGTTTTCCATAAGCGCACCATCTGTTAGGTTTCCGCATTGGTACACATATCTCTGTCTCTCCATCTCTCTCTCTCCATCTCTCTGTCTCCCTCTCTCTGTCTCTGTCTCTCTCTGTGTCTCTGTCTATCTCTCTCTCTCTCTCTCTCTTTATCTATCTGTCTCTCTGTCTCTGTCTATCTCTGTGTCTGTCTGTCTCCCTCTCTCTGTCTCTCCCTCTCTCTGTCTCTCCCTCTCTCTGTCTCTCCCTCTCTCTGTCTCTCCCTCTCTCT
>JAUZST010006041.1:0-15135 GCA_034779995.1 Parotocinclus haroldoi
TGGGGTTGCTGGTGACCAACACATTCTGGTCTTTACTGGGGTTGCTGGTGACCAACACATTCTGGTCTTTACTGGGGTTGCTGGTGACCAACACATTCTGGTCTTTACTGGGGCTGCTGGTGACCAGCGCATGCTGTTCTTTTCTGGGCACGCTGGTCACTAGCACATGCTGGTTGAACAACAAAACCAGCAAGATCATACTGGTCAACCAGCAAAACCAGCACCACACCCGCTTAAACCAGCATGGATCTGATGCTGGCCAATGCTTGGTTTTTTTTTTTCAGCAGGGAATTTAACTGTATCCGAGTGAACAAACGTGAAAGAATCATTGAACTGGACTGAGAAAGTACTATAAAATGGTATCTTCAGGCCGGGAGTAAGGAGCCTGTATTGTTGTGCGAGGACACACATTTCTAAACTTCCAGTCTATAACCAGGGTAGAGCTGACAGAATGCATAATGCAAATCTCCTTCTGCCTCTCTCTCTCTCTCTCTCTCTCTCTCCCTCCCTTTCGTTCCATCTCTGTTCTGTCTCTCTGCTTTCACGGTTTGTTGAACACAGTTATTTTCCTGCAGGGTCCCTGTGTGTATGAGAGAGGAGAGAAAGGAAGAATATTTTGGAGAACACATCTCCACTCAGTCCAGTGTAGTCGAAAAAAAAGAAAGAAAGAGGAACCATATGCGTGACGCTTTCCAAAGGAGGCGTTTATATTTTTGTCCTTGATTATCAGTGATGCAAGAGGAAAATCTATTTAGGGAATATAGAAAGGAAATCTATTGAATTAATTTGCAATTTGCATGAAATGAGTGTGATTCAGGCAGTCTAGATGTTAAAATGATGATCTGGTTTCTACTGTTATGTGTCTACACTCCATACTGGTCGTGTTACTGGAAGACTTGTTTATTGGGGTACAAACAGGGGGTAGAAGATCTGATTGTGTTTTTTCTATGCCTGTGAAACTCAAACCTCCATGGCCGTTTAGCAGCGACGGAAAAACGTCTTTCCTTGCTTAGCTTTATTTAAAAGTCCGCGTGGCTTCACCTTGGTCTCCATAAAGGAAAAGTGTGGAGTTTTCTGACGTGTAGGTAAAGCTGCGCAGGTGTTCATGCATGAACGCTCAACTTGGCCATCTGATCTGGGCGCAGTGCCCGAGACGCTCTAATGAGACGGGCGAGAGAAGCCCAACGAGCTGGCAGAGCCCAGAGCTGGAGGAAGGACTCCAGGAGAAGCCGTCTGTTGGGGATGAATTCGGAATTCTTACATTCTTTCAGTCTGCTGCCCTGGACCCCTCAGTGTCAGGAATTTTCCTCACGCTCACCTAATGGTGCTTTGGCTCCACAGGTAACGCACTGTGTCGAGAGGAAAGACCCGCTTTTGATCTTTTGTTGAGCGTTTCGCGTTTCGCTATTTTTGGGTTTGACCGTTTTCACCGGCACACAACATGATTAGAGGTATATATATAATAGAAAATCCACTCATTAATAATACTAAACAATGACGGTGCTGTGATTAAGGACCAGAAAAGTGCAAGGTCGCTCTGACTGGTGTGGAGGACCCGTTATGTTCTGTGGAATTTAGACTTCTAGGCTGTGTTACTTTTATCGAGGAAGCTTCTTGTTCCTCACTCGCCCGCTTCATGTGGGTGTGGGATCTGAAACGGCTTAGCGTTGCTTACAGAGAACTATTTCTTGCCCAAACGATACCCCTTTGTCTGGCACGTGCCCAACTGTAGGCCAATCCGGAGTGTCAACGTTTTCGGTCATCGCACTTTTCAAATTCGGAAAATATTTAGTACGAAGCTTTGCTGTTCGCCTGAAATGGTTTACCTTTGATATCATTTATTCACTCTATATTAGTAATGCAAGTGTGGCGCTTTGTTCTCTTGCGAACCTTTCTCCCAGTATACCGATATGTGTTACCCCTTTTAAACTTTCAACCGGTTGTAATCACAAATGTGTGATCCGCTCGTAAGATGAAGGGTCACCTGATGCCCAGGCGAAGTGGCAAGTTGATCAGGGTGGCATGGTGAATTCGTACGTTGTTCGAGCCTCGTACAGCAGCTATAAACAGTGACTTTAATGCCATCGCCGTGTGACTCATTTGCATTTAAATAGCGGCCTTTAAAGAACAACCTGATAACATGCCGCTCCACCGTACGAGCCGACCGCGCCCCGTGATTACCGGTGTTCCGCACGCTGGCATGCTTTATTAATACATCCAGAGTCGGACTGTGTACGGGCGGGGGCACTGCAGGTCGAAAATGACACGCTTTGCGCTATCGTTTATTGAATGTATAAAATCTGAGACATGTACAACATTTAGAGACCGCAATAAACCTGACGCGCATGCGTTTGGACTGTGGGAGGAAACCGGAGTACCCAGAGTAAACCCGCGCAGACAGGGAAAGGACCCCACACCGAAAAACATCTTTCTCGCAGTTTCACTGTGGGGCAAACGGGTTTTCGTAACGACGCGTTCAGTGCGATGAGGATCAACTGGGTAAAATAGTGCCCTGCTTTCCGTCACTGATGTTTCTCCAATAAGCTGTTACAGTCCAGATCTGTTCATTAGAACAGAAAATGGCAGATCATCCATAAAATCACGCTGACCTTTCGACAAACCCGCACCTCGACGCGAGGAATTTAATGAGAGGAGCCGTCGCTTGGCATTTGGACTCAAACGGGTCGTTATTATATGCTCGGCGTAACCCGGACGCCTCGAGCCTCGTGCCTTCGGGTTTAACTCCGGCTTTGCCAAACCTCGCCGTCGACAGCAGCGCGGTTTGCGCGCGCTGTTCAGTTCAACTTGTGCGTATAGCGCCTGTCCCTGTTCGTCCCTAATGAGCATCCAGTGGCGACGGGGGCAAGGAAAGACTCCCTTAGATTAAGAGGAAGAAACCTGGAGAGGAACCAGAGTCAGAAGGGAAACCCAGGCTCGTTTGGGTAATAAACAGAATGAACATTCTATAGAAAACATTTTGGCGCATTCAGTCTATGAAGAGATGGGAGCGGGAGCATCTTCGGCATCATCGGCATGGCCCATCGTCTCCCATAGCAGGGTCACCGTTGGAGCGAGAACCTCGAAAAAGAGGGCATGCTCTTTGCTGCCGTTAACATATGAAGGACTGAAACTGGAAGCAGAACTACAGACCGAACGCTTGACCGAACAAACAAGTCCTGAGCCTCGATTTAAACATAGAGACTGCGACTGATATTTATGGGGAGACTGTTCCATAATTTGGGGGCTTCGTAGGAAACTGTAACTGTAACTTTCATCATTCTGGGAACTTGGAGGCCACCTGTAGCACTTGATCGAAGCTGGCGAGGTGGATTGTGATAAACTGAACAGCTGTCAGATATTGTGGCGCGAGACCATGTGGAGCTTTGTACGTTAACAGTAGAAGTTTATACTCAATGCGGGATTTAATAGGACGCCAAGGTAGTGTAAGTAAAGCAGGGGCGTGATATGATCGTATTGCTTAGTTCTAGTTCTGGTAGAACATCCAGATAACAATAGTCCAATGAACAACGAACAATAGTCCAGTCCAGACGTAACAAAGGCATGGATTAGTGTTAGTTAGGTTAGTGTTAGTGTTTCTGTTCTGGAGTACCTGACCCTGTCTGGGGAACAATGACGGCTGGAGTATGAAGAATACTGTACAAACTTGCACGTGGCACCACCACAGCGCCACATTAGAGCAGGGATGCTGGCCCTCTTTTATAGACCGTGTGCGCGCTCGTTACGTAAACACGCCAGTGTTTGCGCGTGTGCGCGTGCGAGCGCTCGCGCACCATCCGTCTCTGGGTTGAAAGCATTAGAGTGAGAGCGAGAGCTGAAATTTCCTCGACCTGTGATGGATCCTGACTCATGCCCTAGCGTGTTCAATCTCGCCCAGACTTCAAAGGGACTCATCGCAATCCAGCACCATGAAAAATTTCTGCCTCCAGCGCTCACATCCACCGCTTAAAAGTTCCGTTTTAACCCTGTTTATCCTGGTCGGGGACTGACGTGTCCAGGGCTTCTCCCCAAAATTGGCTGGGTTCGAACCCGGGGCCGCAGTGAGGGCGGTTTCCAAGAACGGCCGACTCTTAGTACTGAGCCACAGGAGTGTATATTTAGCCTAATCTTTTACCCATTAACCATTCAAACTCCAACAGCACCCCACCAGGGGCGGCACTGGGGCTCTGTGGGGTAGCAGCGCTGCCTGACAGCAAGAAGGTCCCGGGTTCCTCCCCGTGTCTGCGTGGGTTTACTCCGGGTACTCCGGTTTCCTCCCACAGTCCAAAGACATGCGTGTTAGGTCAATTGGTGTCTCTAAATTGGCATTGCCTTGTGTATGGATGTAACCTTGTGTGTGTGTGTGTGTGTGTCGCTGAGATGGCCACTGATGCCGATAGCGACGTTAAAGGAGCCGAATGAGCAAACAAACAAACAAGCAAACAAGCAACACCCCAGCTTTAGGAGCACCACCAGACGCCGGCGCTCCCACAGCTTTATGGGTTCTGTGCCTGAGCTCGGTGGAGAAATAAAACGGATCTATCTGCTCTCAAGGACGGCCGTAATGAACCGAGCTCCTGCTGCGCCTCCTCCAATGGGCTTTCTTTTTTTGGCTTCCAATTTCAAGGCGTCGGTTTATTTATTAAACGTGTGCGTGTCAGCCGAGCAGGGAGCTATAAACCCCAAACTGAGACCCGAGGCTAGAACGTTGTCCAGGGCAATGCACAATGCGTCCTGGATCGCTTACCCGGGTCAATGGGGCACACCGACCTGACCGTCTACGTGAGAGAAAACGGGACTCCTTGGACCGGACGACCTTCTTGCTCCGCTCCAATCTGCAGTGGTTGTGGATTAAGATTAGTAGCAGCCTGGCTGGTCTGTGGATACGCAGTCTCATTATCAGCAGGGGGCGCTGCATTGTGTGTATGAATATTGCCCCCCATATCCAGCACCCCATGAGTCCTGATGTGTAAAATTGCAGTAAGGGTCATAAGGGTTGTTTCAGAGCGAATATTGTAGCCTTTTTTCCCGTATCTGACTCGGGTCCTTTTTAAAGCTTTTCAAAAACCACCGCCGACGCCTGGCATTGAACGAACGCAGCTGCTTTACCATTACGATCTCCTACTGTTTTTCATATATGTCTGTTCATCTGTTCACCGTTAATACTGCTCTGTTCCCACATTAATTTGCTTTGTACACCCCTTCTCTCATGACCAGGTCCGTGTCCCACACGGGTCCCTCTGTGCAATCAAAGCAGTGACTTATTTTCTCCTTTTAATGAGGATTTGGTTCAAACCGAGCCAGACGACCTGTTCCTAAATCCCGTTTAATAAAGAACCTGGATCCCCATCGTCATCCCTCAGTACCTCTGCCCCTCATAAGGGTGAGACAGTGCCCAAATTCCGTGGGTGCCCCCTAAAGTGCAGGCCATCACTAGTGACGCATCGGTATGAACGCGATCAACCCTAAGCAGTTCAAAGGTGTCACTGTTTTCCGGTGCTGATTCAGCTAGGGTGAAACAAATGAGTGTTGAGCAATGCCTGTTAGAACCGATGCAGCTCTGTGAGTCAAGTGAGTCGTTTAAAAGAATCGGGTCAAAGTCAAAGTGGTGCCTGTAAATACTGAATCATGAATCGAATGAATCAAAAGGATCAGTTTAATGAGTCGTCTTTAATGAGCTGTATCACCTAAAGTGAGTGATCCACGAGGAATCAAAACAGACGAATCAGGAGCTGTGTGATCACTGATGCCGTGGTCGTATTCCCCTTTTCATAACGAACAAAAATCCCGGGAAATGAGCATGATTTCATTAATAGTAATCGTTGTTATTACTGGCGCAGCTCTGACGAATTCAGGCGAAGCAAAAGCCCAGAGCTCGAGTTAATGCAGTGAGTCGTTTCAAAGAATCGAATCGTCAAATTGATTCACTAAGCCCGGAACACTGAATCGTGTTTGGAGTGAATGAAAAACACCATAAATCCTCTGGAATCAGGTCAAATGAACATCATCGTAAGATTTCACAGAACTGTTTTGGCAGCTTTTGAATGCTGTTTAGCACGAGGATAAAAAGGCTTTGAATGGAGGAGCAGGATGAAGCTCTAGACTGTGTTTGTTCTTATTCACCATCGCTTGACGTTCCGAGGTAAATGATATCAGAGGAATGATTTGGTTTAGTGCTCTGTTCCTGCTCCACTTCAGTGTGGTACCGAAAGTTTGCCCTGAAGGGGGTAGTGAGGATAAAACTTGCCTTCGGGGCCATTTCATGATTTCTTTATTTTTCTCTCAGCTAGCTTATATAATAACGGCGCTCATCGCGCCGGAGTTTAGATCACGCTGAGGAGAGTTACTCAGCGCTAATTCGGTGCTAATCTTATAAAGCAAGTAAAACGGCGCCTCCGGGGCGTCTGAGGGATGAAAATGTCCCCCGTCAGGCTTTACTTCAACTAAAAACAAAAAGCGCTAAAACATCAGTCTACTGAACCTTTTACCAGAAGCGCTAATGGAAAGAAGACACACAGAGCGAAGAATTGGAAGGAAAGAAAAAAGAAAGACAGAATAAAGACACAAAGCAAAGAAATGGAAGGAAAGAAAAAGAAAGATAGAAAAAGAAAAGAGACAAAGCAAAGAAATGGAAGGAAAGAAAAAAGAAAAGACAGAAAAAGCAAAGAAATGGAAGGAAAGAAAAAAGAAAAGACAGAAAAAGAAAGACAGAAAAAGCAAAGAAATGGAAAAAAAAAGATGGACAAACTGAAAAGTATGCCAAAGACAGAGTGAGAAGAAAGAAAAAGGTACGAGGTGGAATGGAGAAAGGAGAAGAAGGATTGAAGAAGCAAAAAAGTTTCATAAGAATGAAAACTTTATTAAGATAAAAAGAAAAGTAGAAGAAAGGAAATGACGTTTGAGCAAGGTGCAAAAAAGAGAAGGACGAAAGGGAAAGGAATCAAACAAATGATCGAAAGAAAAGGATTTTAAGGAAGGTAAAAACATAAAGAACGAAAGAAAGAAAATACAACAAAGGAAATGATCAAAACAAGACGGTAAAAAAATCTAAATAAGGCAAATGACTTAAAGAAAAAGTGATGTTTGATGTAGTTCTTTCATTTGTCAGTGTTTGATTTCTTTATTGATTTCTTTATTGACTGACCCAGGCACTGAGAGCGGCTGGTGTTTAATTATGTGCTAATCGCTCACACACTCAGCTGATATAACTGGTTTAAAACACTGGAGACGTTTTAAAGACTGAACAAACACAACCGGAATGGCTGTAAGAATCGGGCTGCAGTTGAAATTCAGAGCATGCTCCATCAAACGCCGGAACAGAGATGGCGCCGTAGGTCATGCTGGCGTTTCAGCTAATCAGATAACGAGCTAAAGGGGGCGGCGGGGGGAGGGGGGTGCGTGGTGGTGCATCGGCCGAGCAGAGAGAAAGTCGAAGCGCTCGATCAGGTTTCAGCTTCTGCTGGGTGACATCGTTCAGAATTACCTGAGCCCTGATTACTTATGGAGCTGATTAGAGGAGACCTGAGGCATGAGGAGAAGCCGAAGCATGGACTGAACAATGGCAGAACAGAAAAAAGAACAGAAGTGAAGGTTTGAACAACGAAATGAATGAAAATGTGTGAAAATATAGAAAATAAAGGCGTACAGGGGAAAAAATAAGGAAGGAAGGAAGGAAGGAGAAAGAATGAAGGACGCTAAAACCCAAAACAAAAAGCAAAGTAAAGAAGCAAAAACATATTTATAGACATATATATAGAGAGATATCTGTTTACCATACTATTATAGGCGTACTTAATACGGTAGGAAGTGTGTAAGAGTGACTTCTTTCAATAAAATACAAAAAGTTGTAAAGATGTCCTGCTATCGATTCAAAATCTGCTTCTGTTCCGATGAAGCTCTGGACGAGAAAATCATCCACCATTACAGCTTTCGTTCTTTATTCCTTTGTCTCGAAATTGATCCCCGAGTCTGTCTGTGTGTGTGTGTGTGTGTGTGTGTGTGTGTGTGTGTTCAGATAGAAGAGAGCACTGTTTATGTCTGTAATAATAAAGAATTTTTTGCAGTAGGTTGTGGAGCTGAAACTCCAGATGACCTAACCATCAAACCTCCATCGGTCAGGAGCTTCAGACAGGAAACAAGAGATACATCAGAGCTCAGGTGACGAAGAATTGATTTGAATTCTGATCCATATTTGGACATTTAAAGGTTCGCAGGTTCATCAGTCCAGAGAGAGAGAGCGAGAGAGAGAAAAAAGAATGCAGCCGAGCAAACAATAGAATAAAAGAATAGCAACTGAATTAAAATATAGAATAAAATTTATATATATATATATAGGCTAAAAGAGGCAGGAGATTATACAAAAAGGAGGCAGTGTGCAGGAAAGGAAGCTTTAAGGCGGTAAATGAAAGTGGGGAAAGAAAACAGGGACTGAAAAGTGGAAGAATAAAGCGCCAGGAATGAATGAAAGACGGGTAAGAAAGACGAGATATGAAAACAAAAACAAAAAAAAACGGAAAATCGCACAGGCGCACCTGGCCGCATCTGAGGGAGGGGGGGCTGGATGGAGGAATCATTCCTTGGCGCTGTATAGTAATAGTGGCCCCTACGAAGCTCTGTGATGATCTGGCAACCCGTTCAGAGTACATTCTCGTGTGCTGTCTGGGATGTCAGGACAGACTCCGGATTCCCTAGCAGGGTTTGTGGGCCAAGAATTGGAACGATGCCCACAGTTAATGTAAATCTGGGGAAATAGAGAGCGCCCGGGATCCAGAGCGTCCACCGTCCAGCTCTCTCTCTGTCTTCTATGAGACGCTCTCGCGCTGCCTCAGCTCCTGGTCCTGATTCTTCTCGGGAAGCTGAATTACACCTTGGTGGAAGAAATGGAAATGGAAGAAAGGAAAAATAATGGAAGCTGAGGTTCTGAGCAGGTCGCATGAGGTCTCCCCTGAGCGAGTTTCTCGGTAAACAGCAGCCAGGACAGGTGTTTTATTGTTGAAATGATGAGAGTCCGGGCTGTGGCGGCGTCGTGTGTTGATTTGATGATCTCTCAATTGTGTCTCTGTCTGCCTGAACCAAAGCCGAGTGGCAGTTTCACTCGGAGCAACCCTCCCACGGCGTTATGGATTCCAGGTGCAGAGCAGATACCAAATCAACTGCAACTTCGCAACTTCCCGGGTGTGAGAGCTCATTTCCCGCCGAGAACCAGCTAGAAAATTTCCACGTGAGCTCTTCTCCATAACTAAGCCGGATCATAAAGCCCACCGTGGTGCCAGGCGTTTCTCCTCGGCCGGTGGTAGAGATGAAAGCCCTTTCTGCTTCATCTATAAAATGCAGATGGAATTAGAATGCGAGGCTTGGTTAGGAGTTTTTGCTGGTTTGAGCCTCTCAGCGCCACAGTAAGGTCACACATGTGGCTCCAATGGAATGGTAGGATAATATGGTACCCGAAATCACCAGTCAGTTATGACAGACACTTAGTTTAAACCCTAGTCCTATGTTCACTGAACCCTGTATCCCCAGGGTCCTGCTGTACCAATGTCCTACGTTTCCTTGATTTTGGGTCCTGTGTTTCCTTTGGCTTTTCAGTTCCTGTTTTCCTGTGCCCCTTTGTTTCCAGGCCCCTGTGTTTGCAAGGCCTCGTATTTTACCTGCGCTTCTACGTTTCTACAGTTCCTTCTTCCAAGGTTCCTATTTTCCTGTCTGTTTCCAGGACCTCGTGATTAAGGGGCTCTGTGTTCCTAGGGTTCAGTGTTTACTGACTTTTATTTTACCAGGGTCTCGGGCTCACCAAAGTCCTACACGTCCTTTATTTTTTATGTCCAATAAAACCTGTTTCACGTTTCAGGTCCTGTGATTTCTGGAGTTCCGTAATCAGTTTTATAGTTCCGAGTTTCTAAGCCCTTGTGTTTCTTAAGTCCTGCAGTCTTGTATGGTCCTGTTCCTATGTCTCTAGGTCCTTTTCCTATGTCTCTAGGTCTCTCTGTTCCTATGTCTCTAGGTCCTTTTCCTATGTCTCTAGGTCTCTCTGTTCCTATGTCTCTAGGTCCTGTTCCTATGTCTCTAGCTCCTGTTCCTATGTCTCTAGCTCCTGTTCCTATGTTTCTAGGTTCTGTTCCTATGTCTCTAGCTCCTGTTCCTATGTTTCTAGGTCCTGTTCCTATGTCTCTAGCTTCTGTTCCTATGTCTCTAGCTCCTGTTCCTATGCGCTTCCAGAGCCCTGTTTTTATCGAAGTTCTAGGTTTTGTTGCTGATATATCATAGAGGTTATTACTGGCATAGTCCAACGTTTATTGCTGTCCAAGCAGAGGTCCAAGGCTAATGTGCCAGAGACCTTAATGCTGCAGCGCTGAGACTTTAATGTCTGTTTTAATCTAATTTAATCCCGTTTTATATCAAGTCTTCCTTAATGGTCCACTTGACATGTCAATGCCACTGTGATCTTGCTCTGAGCTTTTTTTCTGACAGCCCCGTATTTCATCTTCTAGGGTTATTATGATGGGGGGGGGTGCTGCTTAAAATGAGTTCGTTCTGAACCGCAGTGGGTTTTAGCCTGTCAGTCATTAGCACAGGGCCTCTTTGTAGAGGAAACACGCATATCTCAGAACAAATCAAAAGGTTCACGGTTCAAAGCGTCGGTAACCAGGGTTCGACGTGTCACTGGTTTTGATCTGCGTACAGCAACAAAGGTTTCGTGGTGTAACAAAATTAGATTTGCGCTCCAAATGGTTGCTGTGCAGTAACCTGCTCAAATAAAGCACGATTTATCACAGATAGTAATTACAGAGAGTTTGGGATATTATAGGCGGGAATAAGGACGGACTCGGTTTATGAGTTCTTCGTATTTAAGCGTAATTCCTCACCTGTCCACCAGAGGTCAGTCTAAGTGCCTGTTTTAGCCCTTTACCCTTACCCTACTGAAAGAAAACCAGAACGGAATGATGATGGACTTGGTGGTGACCAGCGTTTGTTGTGTTTTGAACATGTGTTTGCTGGAGATCCTGGCCTTTGCTGGTTCTTGGATGGTTGTGACCAGTACACCAGGTCTCTTCTGTGAATGCGTGTATTCTAGCACATGCTGATTGAACAACAAAACCAGCAAGATCTTACTGGGCAACCAGCTTTGCCAGAAAAGTTATGCTGGTTAACCAGCACAACCAGTACCACTCCAGCTTAAACCAGCATGGATCTGATACTGGTCAGTGCTTGTTATTTTTTTGAAACAACAACAGGTCCAAGTATATGAAGGCGTATATTTATTGGACATGTAGAACTATTCTGAGCAAAAGAAAAGACTTTTGCACACACCAGATGTTTTCAAATCCTTTCAATCTCTCTGCCCTAACCGCTCCTAAATCCATCAGCTCTTTATTTGACCCTCCTGTAGCTGAGAGTTATCTCCGATTCTGCTTGGAGGAACCTTCAGGACGCTTGTTGAATAGAGATGTTGATTTCTGTGGGACATAAAGGTGCCAGACCTGTTTACCGTCTCTCTTCGTCACCCGTTCTGTCTTGCTGTTCCAAACCGATGGCGCATTTATTCAGCAGTTTCACTTCAGTGAGGACGTATGACGCAGATGGATGGAAGGCTCGTGAGACAATTTAACGCTCTGCTTGACCTTTTTGGGTTGGAATGGTGGACTGCGTGTGTGTGTGTGTGTGTGTGTGTGTGTGTGTGTGTGACCGGATTAATGCTGCTAATCCTCTTAGAACGGATTTAACAAGCAAGGTGTTTGGTCAGAATGCTGAATGCAGGGGGAGGTTCAGGTGTTTAACCTTGCGCTGTGTCGTATTTGGTGCTCAAGAGTGGATTTGTTGACTTAACACTTCAAAGTTTTGGGGTTAAAACAATATAAAATATATGAATAGTAAACAGAAACCGTAAACAGAGTCCGGCCGATGTACTGGAATGCTTTCAGGCCTGAATTATCACCACAGTCCATCATTCGTCTGAAAACGTAACATACTGCAGATTTATGAAGGCAGCGTTTGCACCGAAAACTGGCAGGAGGCCTTCACCGAGTCAGATGCCGTGCATAATTCAAAGGGGTGCTGCCAAAACATTTGGTGATCTTGCATTTTGGGTTTCAATGCTTGGAGGAAATGATGGAGCGGATGACTGGAGGTCAGATATGGGGATTCGTTCGGACGTTTTGGAGCTACGTTTCTGTCTCTTACATCCCCAAGGCAATCAGACTTCTGAACTGTAACGGCTCACACAACACATGCTAAAAAAAAAAAAACCTTATCATTCAATGTCCAGTATACCACAAAAATACTGATGTGCAATATATTTATATATCCCAAGTTATATACACCCCCCCCCCTCCAATTACATTCTATACTTTTATACTTCGCACTGCTATTTATTTTTCTTTATTTTTTTGTGCCATTTCTGTGAAATTGAACTCTTTATTGTTTGTTCAAAGTATTTAAATTATGTCTTCGTATTTGTCTTGCACATTGGTTGATTTTAAAGTTACTTTGGCTTTGACTAAACACGTTAAGAGCCGATTTCAGGTTAAGCGTCGGTGGTCACATATGGAATTACACCGACAGCCTCTAGAGGGCGCTACCGTTTTAAACCTACTTTTAACCCAGCATCTGAATCAAATGAATATTGTTTATCTATTCAGGGATCGGCCGCGTTGGCAAAGGTGCGATTTGAGGGGAAACTTTCATCAACGCTGAGCCAGAAAGCCATCGCTTGGCCCTGCCAGTATCAGATCCATGCTGGTTTAAGCTGGTGCGGTGCTGGTTTCGCTGGTTGACCAGCATAACCTTGATGGCAAAGCTGGTTGCCTAGTGTGATCTTGCTGGTTTTGTTGTTTAACCAGCATGTGCTAGTGACCGGCATACTTAGAAAAGACCAGCATGCCCTGGTCCCAACCATCCAAGAACCAGCAAAGACCAGTATGTACTGGTCGCCAGCATCCCCAGCAAAAACATGTTCAAAACACAACAAACGCTGGTCACCACCAAGTCCAGCATCATGCTGGGGTGGGTTTTTGTTCAATAGGGGGATCATACCATTTGCTTAGGCAATAGGGGACTTTTTAAGGTTGAGGGATTATGCTTAGCCATATGCTTTTTTTTAACATTACATGCTTATAAAAGACAATCTTCCTTTTAAAAACGACAAAATATTTTTTAGGGGTGCTGGAACTCAATTTATTGGTGCCCGAGCACCCCTTAAAGGGGCTAAACATCCTATGAGGCAGATCGTCCTTAAACGGGGGTGATTTACGTTAAAAAAAAAAGGATTGAAATGATGGAGAAAAACGAAATAGTGTGAATTCCCTAACAATTATAGTTGGATTCTGCATTTGTGAGTTCTTTGAGTCACTATGAGAACCTTTATTTGAAGTAGCTTTTGTCTTTGGTATCACAATTTGGCACACCTGATACGATGCCCAACCGGGTCACAATGGCGGTGGACTAGCGATTTGCTGCTGTGCCACCAGAGCATGACTGATTTGTGTTTTTATTCTCCACTTGTTTCATCACAGTCAGGATTTGCAGGGAGCTGGGGGTGGGCTCCCAGTCCATTTAGGGTTATGCTGTGCCAGATCTTGCCCTTGACTTTGTGATTTAGGTCCATCCCAACCCCTTCTGAGTCCCTCTCAGTGGTCTATCAGGGGCTCCCTGGTTCGTAGACCACCCCAGGCGAGGTGGGGACACCCATACCCATAAGAGAGTCTGGCGTCTGGAGACCGGGAAGGTTCTGGGGCGATTGAGACTGAACGACTCGCTTGTGGAAAGGGGCAGCACTGCGATGAAGCATGTAATCCACCTCCCTGAGCCCCGGTAATGGAGCCATAAGTGGAAGCGATCATGAGGGAGCACTTCACTGCACCGTGAATCAGCGCCGGTGACAATCACTCGGCACCAAGAAGCAAGCGTCCGTTAGCCTTCCACTCCTTTCCGTCAGCCCTTTGTCTTTCTAACGTCCTTGTTAATGTAAACCAGTTGTCACCGGAGAAGCTAATTAGCCACCTGTGTCCAACACATCTGCCATGAAACAAGCATGCCTTCCTGCCGACTTTTGCACATTTTGCAGAATCATTAGCAAGTCGGTCTTGTGAGACCATGGCTGTCTTATGGAAACGTGCAAAACGTTTCGCAGTTTAACCAAAAAAAAAAAAACAACAAAAAAGTCACATGACCTCACCCCTGAGAGGCCAGGCAGGACCCCAGTACCTGCTCAATCTGTCCTTTTGGACTCTTTCTTGCACCAGACCAGAATGCTGGGCCCTTATTTGGCGCAGACCCTCGCCTTGGCCACTCCTTGGATCCCCAGAATTGGAAATGGCGCGTAGCTCAGTGATAGAGCGCCGTTTCTCGATGATAAACCTCTCGTGAAAGATCAAGTGCAGGGGTCAGGGTGACACAAAGTGGCATGTCGAGAACATCAGGAGGGATTATTGTTTTTTCTCTTTTTAAAAAAAATCTTGCTAGGGAAGGACCAGCAACCGAAGACCGAAACATAAAGCCAGTGTCTGTGTACACTCTTTAGACTCCTCGGACAACTTTTCATCCAGACTTTGAAGTCTGAAATTGTGTCAAAGCCGTCATCTCCTAAAGCTCATAGTCTGCTGGGCCGGCTGTGTAATTAAACCCTTTATGATTGGATCAAGAGTGGCAAAAGAAGCAAGAATCGGCCTCATTTCATCAGCAAAACCTTAATGGACTTGAGACATTCTGCTTCATTATCATTTAATTAATTCTCGATTATCGCAGTGTCTGTTCCTCTCACTCGATCACGACTTCGTCCAAAAGGGAAAGTGGATGCCTGGAGAAAGGAAAATATCCGTCACCGTTACTTACCGTTTCTTTTACAGATAGAATGTCGTGTGTCTGTCAGCACGCATTGTTGAGGCGTTAACATTAACCGCCGTGGTCGGGGTCTTTGGGAATTCTCTCAAACAGCCAGTCGTGCCTGTAAGTAACACCATAGCTAGTGAGAAGGCTATAAATCGGATCCTGGCCTTTCGTTTAGAGTCATTTGTTTATATTCCTAAGTCCAGATCACTAGCTAATTAAATACAGTCGAATCCGCTTATTCGGACCGAATCCTAAAGTACAGAAACAAATCCTGTTATATACCTGTAATTTTATTCGCTTATTTGGACCAAAATTCTG